>JALPCD010000570.1:0-10286 GCA_026538415.1 Cryptococcus sp. GC_Crypt_1
GGTCGCTTGGAGCTTGTTGACCATCGACGTCGAGAAGTCGAGAATGAGCGTCGTCGTAGCCGATCATCCGGTACGCTCGATTTACATCGGCTGAATGTCAGCACAAGCATCATGAGCCATAGTAGTAACCCACCCTCGGTGAACATCCCCATCGATCTCTCCGTAGCGATCTTCATCTGCAGCTCTTCTTTGCCGACAATGTGTAGATTTGACAGCAGCTCCAGCGCTCCCAGGTAAGCTTTAGCGTTTTCCGGATCGGCAGCGACTTGAAGGTCGTAGGCCTTGCCGATGGTCGGTAGAATGTCGTATCTGGTAACACCTAGTCGATATAGATCGTCTCGATGTATTTGGTAGATTGGGTTGTGCACTAGTATCAGCGACATGAATCAAGATCAGCAGACCTACATGTGGGGTAGAGGTCGAGGTCAAGCTTCGGCCTTATAACATCTTCCAGCTTGACTACTGTGACGAGTGGTTCAGTCGCTGGCGATATAGCTGTTCCATCAGCCTAGTCTCGCAGGATTTTAGTCGGACGTACCGTTTCGCTGTTCAAAGCAGGCAATAAACATCGATATCTCCACCCAAGCTCGCAACATGTAGCGGTCCATCTGCTCCGACTGCTCTTTTGTGACCGTCTCGCCAGGCATAAAAGGTCCAACGCGTCGAACATCCTCCTTTTCTCGACAGCCAAAGCCGAGTTGGTAAATCAAGAGGAAACTGCAACGTCAGCTCCAAGGAGATAGATGCTGAACCTACGATGCCAGTGTCATGCCTACTTTGCTCAAGAATTTAGGATTTTCAAGCTGCACCCATCCTCGCTGTTTCTTGAACAACGGATTGACCAGCAGCCTGCCAATCAGCTAAGTAGCCAAGAAAAAGACGATGAATACTCACGTGGCCAGAAGGTTCCATGCGTGCAGCACACACTGATATCTATCTTGCCCAGGTCCTGGGTTGCCCATTTTCTCTGCGGTGAAATCTCCCACCAACGCGCTGGACAGCTGACCCGACACCATCCCCTCATCCACATACACCCAAAAGTCGGATCCAGAATCGACGTATAGCTCGGCAGGTCGGTGCGGTGCTTGGTGCTTGAGCCACTTCTCCTCTGGTTCGATACCTTCCGTCAGGTGAGGGAAGGCGTTATCCTTTCCGTCGACCTCGATGCGCTCGATGCGAGATGATATGGTCGGTACCATGAGTCGGGTGAAGGAGTGAAAGTTATGGTGGGATTGCTCGACGGTATTTCGATACGCCTTGACCTTGTGGTAGAGGGCGATTTCATCTGCTCTACATCGTAACTGGGCCTCGGAGAGATGGTCCCTCGATTTCTTCCACTCGTCTTGATCGGGAAAGTCGGGGTCGCCTGTGCCGGTGACGACTCGAATCCAAGCCCAACAAAGGGGACAGAAGAACCACTCGTGATGACTTTCCTCTCCTCCGGGACATGCTCGCCAGACATCGCTCAGCGTCGCCATCGTGTCGTACTCTGGCGTAGGCGTAGGCGTAGGTGCGGAAGGAAGAGGCGAGGTCGAGGTGGACGGGGAGATGGAAGGGTTACGAAGTTGAGTAGTCGAGCTGGAAGGGGTTTGCACTTTGCGAGGAGCATATTTCGGAACAGACGTAATGTGAGGTTGAAATAGAGGGTGCTCGTGGATGACTTGCAGCAGACGTCGAGGGAGAATACCGGGTCCTATCCTAGGTCGTTGCACGCGATGGAGGTAATCCTCTACCACCGTCGGGTCGGCCTCTGCGTATCCTGTCTGAGACTTTTGCCAGCTCGAGATGTCGAAGGAAGAGGAGGAAGCAGAGCCATCCTGGGCGTACCGAGGAGGCGAGACAGCCATAGAAGGCATATCGTCGTCGGAAGGGGGATGCTCGGCAATGTCATAGTCGGGTGAAGCGTCGTTCGAGGGCTCGATGATAGCTTCTGGGGGTCGATAGGGAGCTTCAGCGCTGTCTAGGTGGAGAAGATCGACGTTGTCCTTGTCGTCCCCGTCCATCGTAACCATCGCAGGAGGTTTGAGAGGTCGTCTATTGGAAGGGGTATAGATCTAGGTCCTGGTACTCTATGGGCTTTCAACACGGAAACCTGGTCTCTGACGTTGAAGCTAGGGTTAAGGGGAAGGGCGGAGTTGCCAGCGATCTCCTTTTTATTGGTCGCGTGGCTTCAGCGTGGCTTCACCATAGTCGGAGGTCGGACCGGGTCGTCCATGCCGCCGTCTTCCCTTTGAACCCAATCGTCGACCTCGCATTTGTACATCTACATCGACCTACTCGACACCGACCGATCGCTATCCCTATCAACCCGAACAGAAACACTGCTGCGGAATGTCTCGAACACGACTAGCATCAACTTCTTTGCGCTCGGCGTCGGTTTCGGCTCGATCGATCCCTCGCTCAACGCTCAAGCGTCAACATGCTACGATCCCATCACCCTCTGCCGCCGCTTCATCCTCGAGTCGACATGGCTTCTTGACTGCTGCGGCTCTATCTCTTGCTCTCGCAGCTGTACGTGATACCCAAAGTAGAGTCCAGTGCTGATATCAGGGTCTAGCATATGCGCAAACCGCCCGACTCGACGACAGTCAGGTGCACAAGTTGCCCGGTACCGTTCAAGCAGGAGGGCAAAAGTTGATCAGCTTCAAGGAGGTCCAAAAGCATAACAAAGGAGATGACTGCTGGGTCGTCATTGATGTGAGTAGACTCTGGCGATTATAGACTGACGTGACAGGGAAACGTCTACGATGTGACCGACTTTATCGAGAATCATCCTGGAGGAGCTGGAATCATCATCGCCAATGCTGGAAAGGACGCAACGTGAGTAGCCTACCTTCTTTACACTGCTTCTCACCTCTGTTACCCTTCTTTCGATTCAGTATGCTTGCTGACTTGAATAGGAAGATTTTCAAACCCCTACATCCTCCCGACGCTCTCGACATTCTCGAAGATTACCAACACCTCGGTCCTGTCGATCCAACTACACTACCCGACGAGAAGGATGTCGCACCGACAGAAGAGGAGAAGAGGATAGAAGACCAGAGGAAGAAGCTGCCGAATGTGGATGCCATGTTGCTCTTGGACGACTTTGAAGATTGGGCGGAGAGAGTGTTGAGCGGGACGGCTTGGAACTACTATAAAAGTGCTGGTGAGTTGGGTGACTTCTGCTCTTTCCTCTTCATGCTTATCTCTTCCTTCGATTCTCCGCCTACCTCCTTGCTTGCCTGCGCCTTTACTGACTACCTAGCCGATAGGGAGATTACCGCAGCCGAGAACCAGGACGCCTTTAGAAACTACTATTTCCGACCTCGAGTCTTGCGCAATGTGACGACTGGATCAACTGAGACCGAGTTCATGGGCGTCAAGTCGACTCTACCCATCTTCATCTCGCCGGCTGCCATGGCCAAGCTAGGTCATCCTTTGGGAGAGGTCAACCTGACTAAGGGTGCTGGAGAATGCGGTATCGTTCAAGGTGTAAGCTATATTGGTCCTATGGGAATGTGTCAGCTGACGGCAGATCTCTATCAACGCAAGTTGTAGCTTGGACGAAATCATGGCAGCTCGTAAACCCGACCAAAAGGTCTTTTTCCAAATCTACCTCAACAAGGATCGAAAGGCGTCTGAAGCTTTGCTCAAGCGAGTCACCGATTATGGAGCGGCAGCCGTCATCTTTACCGTCGATACCGCCTGGAAGTCGAAACGGACTCGGGATGTTCGAGCCAAGACGGTTGTCGAGGCTCCTATCAAGGAAAGCGGTGGAGCTGGGGGGAGAGGATCCAAGGCGCCTCTGGGTGTATCGCAGGCGATATCTGGCTACCAGGACACCAATCTGACTTGGGACGATATTGGGTTCATCAGGCAAAATACGACTCTGCCGTTGATCGTCAAGGGGTTGCAGAGTGTAGAGGATGTGGCCATGTGCGCAGAGGCTGGAGTAGACGGGGTGATCCTGGTGAGACATTTCCTTGCCTTTCGTCTCAAAAAGCTGACGAGTAGTCGAATCATGGAGGTAGACAATGCGACTTGTAGGTTGGAATTTGGCGTTGCACGAACACCGCTGACGTCCAGCGCACCTGCATCGATAGACGTCTTGTACGAGATTCGAGCAAACCGACCCGACCTGTTCAGCAAGCTGGACATCATGATCGACGGAGGGGTGCGATCTGGAGCAGATGTGGTCAAGGCGATTGCACTTGGTGCCAAGGCGGTTGGACTGGGTCGACCGTTCTTGTACGCCAACGGAACGCACGGGCAAGAAGGTGTCGAGAGGGTGTGCGAGAGTGAGCAGCGCCACCTACTCCCATCGAGGAGACGCTGACGAGCAGTCTTGTCCGAGGAGATCACCAACACCATGAGGAATTGCGGAGCGAGGACCATCGACGAGCTCAAGCCGGAGATGGTAGGACCAAGAGGACCATGGGTAGGAAATAACCAGCCTCCTTGGAGGTATCAGCAGCCGCAATCTAGCCAGTAGGGAAGCGCTTGTATCTCGTACACCGTGTCATAGGCTTTCGTACATACTATATGGACCGGCTATATTTACAACCTCTTCTGGATGCTCCTCTACCACGGTATGATGCCTTGCACTCCAATGAGCTGACCGGCCTTGTCGTCATGAGCTCCTTCGACTATCGTTTTGACGAAATCTCCTCCATCCTTGGCTGTCGGGATACCAATCTTGATCTGCTCCTCGATCGAGTTTCCTCCAAATGTCGTAGCGTATTTTCCCAGTCCGACGAGATGGACCACCACTCCGTCATTCTTCAATATCCTCCCCCATTCCCTGGCCATCATGTTCACAGCGGCTTTGCTCGAGCGATAGGCAGGATACTCGTCTTGGTGTGGCTTGGGCCATCCGGCAGGTGGAGGTAGGTCGATAGAGTGAGGAGCGGTACCTTGTTGAGCTATCGAGGAGATGACGGTGGAGATGAACAAGATCCGAGGAGACGACGAGGCAAGGAGGAGTGGGACAAAGGCAGCGGTGAAGAGTTGAGTAGAGGTGACGTTGAGGTTGAGCGTCTTGGTCCACACGTCCTGAGCTGTCCAGGACGAGTCGCCTTGGGCAATCGTGTCGTACGCAGCGCCTAGTTGTCAGCTCGTGTCCGGTTGAAAGGAGCCTGAAGGGTTGCGGATAACGACGGGGAGGATGATGGAGTTGAGGAGAAAGCCGACACCATACCTGCGTTGTTGATGAGAATATCCACCTTGCCATGTTTCTCCTTGACCACCTCGAAGGCCTTTTGCACCGATGTCGCATCCTCTATATCAATCTGTACGACAGAGATCGATTCCTCTCCAGCCTTGGGGTTGCTCGTTTCCCTGAGAAGGTCTTTCGCTGCCGCATGACCCTTGTCGAGAGATCGAGAACCGAGGATGACAGTGTAGATCTGAGTGGTGGAGTCGAGAAGGGAGAGAGCGGTTCCGTAGCCAACACCGGTGTTGGCTCCAGTGACGAGAGCAATCTTTGCCATACCGTTGTGTTGGTTCGAGATCGAGTAGAGGTTATGTCGAGATCGATAGTGGAAGAGATGTTGTCTAGATATACGAGCTGCGATGCGATATGGCAGGAATGGGATTATCATGGGAACGAAGTCGACAAGGGGAAGGATCTGGTCGGCCGGTTGCCGGCTGTTCGTCATTATTATTTTTAGGCATCATCGTATATGTTTTCGGAAAACCCCCAGTCTATCAAGCGCAAAAGAGATAGGGCGATTAATGTTACTACTCCTGCATCCGAGATTGCCACAAGAGGTATCGTTGTAGGCATGGGCGACGATTGTGGAAATGAAGAAGAGATCGAAGGGAGCAGATCAAGCCTGGAGTTAGCGTCCATTCGTTCCCTCGGCCTACCTTGCCCCATCGAATCATGGAGACTGCCTAAAGACACCTAGTACCGATATAGATACGAAGGACCTTCTGATCATTGCCAGGGTCTAGTCGAGGTCATGCATGTCCAGGTAGAAGGCGGTTTCCCCAAGTCGAAGAGAAGCGTCGAGGGTCATGGTCAAACGTCAAAAAGTCAAAAAGTCAAACTCGTCATATTGCCATACTTTGATTTTCACCTTCACCTCTTCATGGCGCTATCTCGACTGCGACTGGGTATACTTGCTACGCTAGTCGCCTCGCTCCTTGTCGGTATCGCCCATCTTCATCCCGCGACCGACTTTTCGGTCCCCTACATCCCTTCGCCCTTTCGCTATGCTTATCGTCTCTCCCCTTCAATTGACGATGCCGAAAATCAACAACTCGACCGCGCCCAATGTTTGCAACGCTTTCCCGACCTATACCTCGAAGCAGATCGAGCGAGAAAGTTCTTCTCGAAAGGCATCAGCGAAGAAATGGTAGATGAGGCTGAGAAGGATGGAGCAAATGCGAGGTTGGCTATCGTTAACAATAAAGTAAGCCTATCCATCCAGCGTTTATGTTGACTGTTAGCTATATGTTAAAGGCTTCTATGGAGGAACCAATACTAGGACGCAGGCAGCTATCGCAGCGGTGCATGATACTCTTCTCACCAGCCCAGAGCCCATGTTGGACGTCGAGTAAGTCGAGAAGGAACGACCAAGCTGACCGCAGTTTTGTCATGCAAACCTCTGATGGCGGAGGAGGGCAGCATCCTCACTTTGTGCTCGACAGGAAGGCGGAAGACGAGCATATGTGGTTGATGCCGGGTACGTGCCATGTTCAGACGGTTGTTGATACCTCAGACTTTGGCTTTTACTCTTGGCCAGAACCTGGAGTCGGCTCGTATGGCGAAGTTCGAGACAAGACGCTCGACTTTGAGGAGAAGCTTGGTTTGGAGTTCAACGGGACGGAGGTGGTCTCGTCGAGCTGGGACAGCAAGCAGCCCAAGCTTATGTGGAGAGGAGTACCCATGGTTGAAGTTAGACAGGTGAGTCGAGGCTTCCACGTCGAGCTCACGAGCAGGAACTCCTTCGAGGAAGTGAGAATCAACCTTGGTCAGATGTAAAGTCGCTCGACTGGGGCAAGATCAACCAAGCCGACCAAAAGGAAAATGGAGGAGATCTCAAGTCGCCAGCGGAGCATTGCGAGTACCAGTATCTGGCGCATGTCGAAGGATGGGCCTACTCGGGACGACTAAAGTGAGCAGCTTGCTTGAAGACGTAGTTGACAGAAGGTACCTCCAACAGTGCCGCTCGGTCATCGTGACCCACCCTCTCGAATGGATCCAGCACTTTCACCATCTCCTCATCTCGGACCCAAAGGATCCCAAGCAAAACGTCGTCGAGGTTCCGCTGCCGATGGACGAGCACCTTTCTCGAGTCATGGAGGACCTGCTCGACCCTAGGCATGCCCAACGGACAGAGCAGATAGCCGACAACAGCTGGAACGATCTGCGTCAGGGTTATCTTTCTCCAGCTGCCAAGTGAGTTGTTCAATCTGGACGAGGCTGACCGATAGCGAGTGTTACCATCGATACGTTCTCGACGCCTACGCCTCTGTTCAAACGTTTCAACCCAAGATTGGCCAAGGTGTTCCATACGAGAGCTTTCTTTTGATGGGATCCACCCACTGGGATCCGCACCGGTGAGGACGACTGTGCAAGAACGTTCTTCGACCTGGACCGAGCTGGATTTGGATGCAGAGCTCGAAGCGGGACAGCTGGATGTCGAGAATTAGTCCACTCGATTACATCGGCGCGGCCTCTTCTCATGTATCAAATAGATAGACTGCATACACGTTTGTGATAGTATCCCATGCATAGCCAGACTGGCTGCTATTCCCAGGTCGATTGCCGTAGGTCCTCTCACGAGAAAGTGGAGGAGACATGCGCCTCTCGAGTTGCAGCCCAGCAGAGCCAATGTGGAACGAGACGCCGCCAAAATATCTGAAAATAGCCAAACAACAGCTTTTGACCAACCAACCGCCTTCTCTCTCTTCTCTCTCTCTCTCTCATTGACCGTTTGATCATCTGATACGCCGACCATGCATCCCGCCTATATAGATCGACTCTTCCGTCGACCTCGCTCTTCTTCCCACCATCTACTATCACCTTTACCATGGGCAACAAGAACAGATTGGGACCCATAGCGTTGGTTTTGGCTTGCGGGACGTCGCTCTTTTCGGATGGATACCTCAACGGGGTCCTAGGTTCGGCTAGGACGTTTCTCAAGCGACAGTATGGTGCTGGTATGTGTCTACCCACTTGCTACAGGCCTAGCTGACGTATAGCGACGTTTAACGGAGGCAACAGAGGAACAGTCTTTTCTGGTATTGGATTTGTCGGTATTCTCGTGGGTCAAATCGCATTCGGCTTCATCGTCGACAGGATCGGTCGTCGAAACTCCATGTTTCTCGCCAACATTATCGTCATCATCTTCTCCATCCTCTGCACCGGCGCCTACGCTACTACCCCTGATGGCGTCTTTAGGATTTTGACAGCGTGGAGGTTTTTCCAAGGGGTGAGTTGTGATGGATCGATGTACTGGCTGACTATAGATTGGTATCGGAGGAGAATACCCTGCTGGATCGGTCGCTGCTGCAGAGGCTACAGAGAATGAAGGAATGGCAAAGGGTCGACAGAACATGTGGTTTGCGCTTGCGACCAACAGCGCCATCGACTTTGGCTTTGTCGTTGGAGCGTTTATCCCTTGGCTCTGCGTCTATGTGAGTTGGCCTCATTCTTATCGAGCTGACCTGTAGGGCTATGGCGATACCAAGTACGAGGCCGGATGGAGAACCTGCTTTGGCGTCGGCATCATCTTCCCCCTCATCCTCTTCTTCATCCGGTTCCTCATTCGAGAAGAACCCGACGTCTACAAGCGATCGACCTTGGCCAAAGCGAGACAGGTCCCTTGGGCTTTGATCTTTCGACGATACTGGCTGCGATGGGTCGGCATTGCCTTGGTCTGGTTCATGTACGACTTTATCTCCTATCCGTTTGGCATCTATTCGTCTACAGTGAGTCGACACACGGCGGTTGGAGCTGACGATAGGTCGTCGACACGATTACCGGAGGAGACTCTTCGCTCAAGACGGTATTCGGCTGGAACACCATCATCAATGTAAGATCTGCCCCTTATCGACCGAGCTGAATGAGCAGCTCTTCTACATGCCTGGTACCCTCATCGGAGCTCTCCTGGTCGATCGAGTCGGAGCAAAGCGACTTTTGATCATCGCCCTCTTGTTCCAGGCCATTGTTGGATTCTTGATGAGCGGTCTCTACGTCCAGCTCTCCAATCACATTGCCGCTTTTGCAGTGGTATACGGTGAGTCTTGGCTATGCGAGCTTTGCTGATCTGTGTAGGAATCTTCCTCGCCATGGGAGAAGTCGGACCTGGAAACTGCATCGGTCTCCTTGCCGCCAAGTCGTCGTCCACCGCTGTTCGAGGTCGCTTCTACGGGACTGCTGCTGCTTTTGTGAGTCCACCCATTGACATCTGGGCTGACGGATAGGGCAAGGTCGGTGCATACGCCGGTACATGGGCTTTCCCAGCTCTCATTGCCGATTTCCCAGCCGGCTCGACTGTCGCCAATACCGGACCTTTCTATCTTGGATCGGGCTTGGCTATCCTCTCTGCCATCGTCACCTACTTTCTCATCATCCCTCTCTCGGTCGACCAGCAGCACAAGGAGGACGAGGCGTTCAAGGAGTACCTTGCGGATAATGGCTACGACACATCGCAGATGGGTTTGGTCGATCACGTCGAGGAGGACCCTGCGGTGTTGCAAGGCGATGTGAACGAAAAGGGGCACTACTGAGCCGGCAAGGAGGAGGGAAGGATGCACGTTGGCTATCGTCGCTGCTAGGTTGATAGTGGATGCATATCTGACCAAGGCCAGCTCGAATCCCTCTCTCATTGCAGCAAAGCCTGGACTCGTTCAATATCTGCTTGATGGAGCATCAGCCTAATCAGTCACAGTGACGACTAAGAGATACGATGCATAGGAAGTCCGAGAACTTGAAACGATATAGTAGAAGCATCTGCATGTCGAGGGCAAAACAAGCAGTCGACTTTGTACATTGTCCATCTTCAGAGCTCATTTCACCCCGTATGAAGTTGGTTTGTGGACGATCTAGGGATGGTATCTAGGCAAGTTGACGCTGCTCTATAACTTTGCTCAAGCCAGACAGGCGATGGCTCAAGTGCGCAGCGTTCCAAAAGTGCTCAAGGCGAAGATGATGTAAGATGACAAACCTGTGAACGGCTCTAGCGGTTGTCGTCCAGCTATTGCGAGTGCTCAGAGATGGGCTGCATCAAGTAAACAATGCCTGGCTACGACATTCGATATTGGGTCAGTGTAGCATCGTCAGTGAACAGACC
>JALPCD010000571.1:0-10276 GCA_026538415.1 Cryptococcus sp. GC_Crypt_1
CTTGATGGTGAACGTCCTGGCGCAATTGGAGCTGCGTGATCAGCTAGGGGTCGGGCGGATGTGCATTTACAACTTGGCTGGGACATCGGCAGAAGCAAGGTGAAAGTTGGTGCCGAGCACCTCGGCAACCTCAAGCTTGAGCATGGCGAGCTCTGCCTCCCCGAGAACATGGCCCGAGGTAGCATCCCAGAGGTTTTGCTGATGGTCAGCTCGGAGGCTGGAAAAGAGAGGACATGGTGGAGGGGGAAGGTAAAGGTGGACGATAAGATCTGGAGGAGGAAGGAAGGGTGAGGCGCAATCGAGGAAAAGGATGACGGTCGACTCACCTTGTATCGCTCAGCCATCTGCCCAAGCGGACCTCGGAACGTTTCTCGAGCAAATTGCGAGCAGGACAAGCCTCCAGGGCATGTGCAAACCAAGTAGGACCTCTTCTGCAGCCGTCAGCGCCGGTCCAACTTCCTCTCGACTCACCATATAGCTCATGATGCAAGAATGAGAAGGGTTGGCAGGTAGAGCGGTAGCAAGAAAAGGGATACTATCTGATATACCACAGAGGATCAGAGGATGAAGGAAGGTAGAGTTGACAGAAGGGAGGGAGAGAGAGAGAGAGAAAAAGAGAGAGAGAGAGAGAGATATGAGATGCGCGGCTGACTTATATCAGAGGTGGGAAAGGGGTGGGGTGGCAATGTCAAGCGGTCTGTGCGTGGGTAGAGTGGAGGGTCGACCCGGCTCCATCCTAGTCCAGATGTTCAAGCTGAATGCTGATGCGATGCATACTCTCTAGTGGGACATGTACGAGCTCATACTATCTGGTCAGATTGATAGTAGGGAACAAGCACCACATCGTCTCACCTAGATTTCTTGCCCGACTCTTCCTGCGCCTTGGCCTTTTCCTCCAATCTCTTCTCAAACTTCTCAAACTCGTTGTTGGCTATGATCTCCTCTTCGTCCAGCACCTTGATGTCAGCACCACATCTTGAGACAACAAAACGACTCACCTGCTCGACGAGCTGCACCTCTGGGACATAGTGCATCAACATCCTCTCAATCCCATTCTTCAACGTCACGCTGCTCGAGCTGCAACCCCTACAACTCCCCTTCAATTTGAGCTGCACCACACCCGTCTCTTCGTTGAATCCTTTATACTCTATATCTCCTCCATCTTCCTGAATAGCAGGCCTCACTCTTGTCTCCAACAACTCCTTGATCATCCCCACCACCTCTGTATCGGTATCTAATATCCTGGTATCCTCCGCTCCGTCTTGCGACTCTCCATCTCGGAACAAAGGCTGACCTGAAGAGAAATGTTCCATGAGCACGGCGAAAATTTCGGGCTTGAGTATGGCCCATGAGAACGACTCGTCCTTGGAGCAGGTGACAAAGTCGGGTCCGAAGAAGACACCGGTCAGACCGTCAATGTGGAGTAGGCGAGTCGCCAGAGGGGAAGGGAGGGCAGAGCGGATGTCGAGGAATTCGTGAGAACCAGTCGTGGTGACAGGTACACCGGGAATAAACTTGAGCGAAGCTTCGTTGGGTGTAGTCTCGGTCTGGATGAACATTGTTCGTTCTGCTTGGTCAGCCGTTGTGCAGGCTAGAGTAACAAGGGAGAGGTGTAGCAGTGCGGAATTACGTTGTTGATATGCCATACCTCTAGCGATAGAAGGCTTGTGCCGAGGATTTGATGTCGAGCTGAGCATCCCAGCCCTTGAAGGCGTAGCGGCAAGTCGACATTTCGATGACGAAGCAAATGTCCTCGATGGAATCGCTCTCCTAGCGGGCTGAGCGATCGTCCGCGCGATTCTAGACGAAGAAGCGACGACAGATCTGACCGACATGGGTGTAAAGCTGGCCATGGTGTGTGTATCAAGCGGCAGAATATAGTAGTAGGTCGAAGGTGGTCAGTCGAACGGGTGATTGAGAGATATACTCGAAATGCCTCCTACAGATGAGTGCTCCTCGAATCTTTGCCACCCACCCACTTTTGTCTCTTTCGGACGGACCTCGCCGCCTCCGTCTTCCCTTGGGCCAAACCTATTCATGTCTGAATCTGGGTCTGCAGACGAAAAGGGCTAAGGTATTCTCTGCTCTGACGACAAGCAACATCCTTCCCTTCGTATGGTCTAGATATACACATCACCCACCCCCAACACCACGAGCGACGCCTACGGGCAGGCTACGATCGCCAAGGAGAAATAGAGAATCGGAGGAATTATCATGAAGAATCAAGGGATCATCAACGAGGAGGACATTTAAACCGCGGCCATCGCTCTGAGCTACTCTACCCAACCACCGTCAATCGATCTCACACCCACACCCACTCGCTCCTCACACCCACACTGACTGCTGTCGTGTCCAATCATCCCACTACGACGACGACCGTGCACGTCGACTCGACAACCAACGCTTCTTCACCCTCATCGCTTCACACCTCTCGAATCGCCATCTAGACGATCATGGTCCTCATCAACGAGAAGAAATTCGCCTGTGCGACATGTATAAAAGGCCACCGAGTTTCTGGATGTACGCACACCGACCGGCCGCTATTCGAGGTGAAGAAGAAGGGAAGACCGTCTACGCAATGCAAGCATTGCAAGGACAAGCGGAAAGTTGGGACGACGACTGGAACCAAGATTCACACCAAGGTCAGTCATTCCGCCTCGCCTGCAGGTATTGTCGCTGATCGTCTAGTGTGCATGCGGCGAGGCTGTAGGAGATACGACACCTCCTGCAGTGATCATGCCCGGCTCGATGAACCCCATCACCCTGCCCTTTGCGGCGACCACCTCCACCGTCTCACCTGCAACGCCCTCTGTACCGGATGATGCGCTGGAGGGAGGTGATCAAGAGACGAGGAAAGGACAACCAGGAAGCAAGGCGACATTCCCCAACGGTTTAAAGGATGTGCATGATATGGCTGCTGCCGCAGAGGCGCTATCCGGACTGGGCGGGGATGAAGAGGTGATGAAGGTTGCCGAGAGGAATGGCAAGTTGCCCTCACTATACTCTCCGATACAGCTGACGTCCAGTCGTAAACCTGCTCAATCCTTGCCATTGCACCACCGGCGGACCTTGCAAATGCTGTCAGCCCAAGCGAGAACGCGCCGACTCGATCCGCCAACCCTCTCCGACCTCTAGCGGTGCTCGAACCCCCAACTACCCTCACGGTGTCACCGACAACCTCATCGAGATGTTCAAGACGAAAGCGACCACCTCGACTACTCCTACGGAACCCTCTTCTTGCTGTTCGAGCTTTGCTGGACCATCTCGACCTTCCACCTCGACTACCGCTCCAACTTGGTCACAACTCATGTTACCACGAGAATCGTACCTCTCGCCGGAAAACATGCACCATCCCGCCCATACGTCGCCTCATGTTCACAAAACCAAGCTATACTCGCCTTACTCTACTTCAGGGCACAGTACGCCTCGACATGGAGCTCGCCATAATTCCACCGCTTCGCATCGAGGAGCCGGCTGGACTGCTCCGACTTCTGCTCGACCTCCACCTAGACTTCGCCCCATTTCCGATATGAGCAAGCTTCTTGGTGCGGTTTTCCGGGAAGATGGTACGGTCAATGAACAAATCCCTCGTTCAGCTCTAGGTCTACCGGGAATCAAGACGTTTGACACTATGGCCGAGAGTGGAGGGGTCAAGATTGAGCCAATGGAGATGGAGATTGACGCGCCGATACAATTCCCTACGCACGAGGATGTGGTGATTGGAGCTTGTGGCTGTGGAGACAAATGCGATTGCCCGAACTGTGCGACTCATCCCAATCCCGCTACGGTCGACAACACGCATCGACACGATGGAGGATGTGGAGATCACTGCAAGAGCTCATTCGACTGTACCGATTCTTTATCGCTTCCTCGAGGCATCACGTCTGTCGGTCATTTGCTCTCCCTCGCTGCTGCACACGTCCCGCCTCCCGCTCAACGTCGATCTGCCGATCTGAATGCCCATGCGCACGATACTCGGATCTTGCCTCCTTCTGCACGACTATACGAAGATGCAGCTCGATCGCATGGATTGGTGACGCTCAAACCGCTCGAGTGCTGCAACGGTCGATGTCAGTGTCCGCCTGGAAACTGTTCTTGCGAGAAAGAGTGCTGCGGATGTTGTATAAGGTGTGCTTGTGATGAGGGTGGCGATTCGAGGATGACCGGGGTCCCACCCAAGAGCAAGCCCAAATCAAAGGGATGCTGTTCGATTTCCGAGGCTCCACTGGGGCAGAGCGACCGACCGACCTCGTCACGTAGCAGTAGCTCGACAGCGATTCAACCTTCTCCTGCCAAATCGAACACCGCTACCCCCCCTCCGATATTTTCGAGCGATATCTCTCGACCAAACGGCATGACTCCACCTCTGCAGTCTGTCAACTCTGCTAGCTCTACATCTTCTGGCCAGCATTCGCCTCACCCGCTGCCTACCGCTCAAAGCAACGCCTTGCGACGTGCCTCGTCGACTTCTCAGGGTCGACTTCCATCCACTGCCCCTTCACGTCGAGCGACCGTCACACAGAGCTCTGGTGTACAACGTACCGGTTCCACAGGAAAGCAAGCCAGCAAAGCGCTCGCGCTCAACACTGTGCCTCATCATCCCGCCCATCGACCGATCTTGCCGAAACCACCCTCGCTGGGTAGTCAACTAGGAATCTCGAAGAGCGCCCACGCTAGTCGAGCCACTTCACCTGGACCTGCCAGGCGTACGAACCCTTCATCGCTCGACTCTTCGGTGCAGAGCAGTCCTGCTATGGGAGCAGCTTCGAGCGATGCCACACCTCATGCGATGAGTCTACCCGAACCAGCGATACAGATACCTACAATGGTCAACATTCCCTCCCTGCCAGACTACTCCTCGGCACTACCCTCTGTTGGCTACGGCCAACCGGACAACATGTTCAATCAGCATATATTCGACTCTCAACCTCCTCTCGACTCTATGTATCCTCCGTCAACCGGTAACGATGAAGACTACGTAATGGACGACGAGTTGATCGCCTTTATCAACCAATTTACCGCGGACAATGGGGATGGAGGATCTGGATTCAATCAGGCTTCATCTTCGGAGGGGAGCGTGGATCAGCCGCTCGTGACTCCCGACTTGCCCATGCAGGACCAGCCTCTCGAGTTGGATGCGCAGAATTATGCTGGCATGCCAAATGGGACATCGATTGATACCGGATCCGACCAAGGCTTCTTTACGATGCTCAACAATGCCATGTTTGCCACCGCGTCCAACGATATCGCCTCGACATCTCAGCCTGGATACGCCGACTCTTCTGCGATCGTGCCATCGGGGAACAATCTATCTTTGCAGCGCATGTCTGTTACATCGCAAGATCCCGTTAGCTGGTTTGGACTCCCCGATCTTCACAGTCAGACCAGCAATGCAACCCACCACCTACCTGGTCAGCTCGGTATACGGTCTCCTCTGCATATACAAGGCGACACTGCGAACGATAATGGCTCTTCCGACAACACGGGTTTCGCCGTAGATTTGGTCAGCCTCATCGCTGGCCAACACAACATGGCGAGCTCATCTGCGCAACACGAAAAGACTCCTGCGCCGATCTATCGGCAACTCCCACCTCAGCAGACGGCATATCTGCAACAGATGCTAGGCGACAACCCCGCTTTCGGTCCCGCCCAATCGTCCACCGGCGATGATCAAGCTCAACCGTCGGGTGGCGGAGGTCCGCATGGAGAAGGAGGGTTGTCGAATATGATCGATCTGAGCAAGCCGCTCAACGCCAACGATGTCGAGAGGATACTTCGGGCGTTGCAGGATCAACAAGCGAAGAATTCTCCTCCACCTGCTCAGAATGGCTCGACCTCGACGCCGACCCGGCAACCACCATCTCAACCTATCGAACAAACACCACCTCAGCCGCTTCAAACGACCTATGATCTCCAGGATGCTGCTCCACCAAAGCAAAAGGGGTCTATCGATATTGGACAACCGGCGTCGCAGTCGAATGGGCTGTCTTACGGCATGGCGAGCATGAACCCCTTTGGAACGACAGACGAGTTGTTTGACAAGTATCTCTCGACTTCGCAGGGTGTGGCGGCAAATGGATCGACGGCAGCCGGGGATGAGATTGGGCCGGATCCGCTAGGGGGATATGATTTCTCGACCATGTGGAATGGAGGAGGGGATGCGCAGACGGTACCGCCCGTTTTCGACGTTATGAAGCGGGCGACGGGTATATGAGACGGATGGTTGCGAGAGGTTAGGCAACCGCAGGACTCGCGATGATGAGGAATCTAGGGAATTGCCGTGCCAGCTTGATTGTCTAGACATTTTTCTATAGCGTTGTATTCTCCAATGTAGGTCTGTATTTGATGCTTCATCACATCTTGTACAGCACGTCGCAATGTCGTCTGTTACACTTGTTGCATGTCATTGCATCTTGCGAGGCGAGCTACGTCCAGCGTAGCCGCGCGGTTCTCTACTCTAATGACCAAACAACCTAAAGACGAGGTACATGACGCATCCCGTGAATCTCAACGCAGATAGACCCAAGACAGCCCAGAAGATAGCCGTCAGGTATGGATTGAACACGCTGGACGTCGACGCCGAAAACTTTGTCGATATCCAGGTTGTAAAGGTCGAAGAGGTAAACAAGAGGATCATGAGCATGTTGACACCCAAAAAGAGCAAGACGACGTTGGTTCTGCCCTATCAGTGCCGAGACAAAGCGCAGAGGGCAGTGAGGAGACTTGCCTGAAATTTCGATCCTGATCCGCTCGTTTGGTCTCTGGACTTCGCTTCTCGTGCTTCTCCTTGAAGGGTACCCGCAACTCTTGTCTCGCCTGTTGCCAAAGAGCCTCCACATCCTCCTCTTTGGTAGGTAGCGCTACTTCGGCCTAAGACGTCAGCTAAAATTACGCGTGCAGAGGGTGAAAAGACTGACCATCTCTTTGCCGTCCTTCTCGATCTTTTTCACCTGACCCAGATCCTTCGACGAGCCGTTATCTCCCTTGGTACCCCACGAGACATCGTGCAAGTTGCAAAAGGCGTAAATGAGTAGGATGTTGACGTAGGACGGCAGCAGAAGGAGATATTGAATGAACGAAGTGAGCATGTGCCATGGGTCGAGGAAGAGGATCGATGATATGAGATATAGACCGTATGTCGCCTAGCGTCGTCAGCATTAGCCTAAAGGAAAGAGAGGCAGACAGCTCACGATCAGGGACAGGGCCATGTCGAAGAATGTCTTGTTGTCAAATAGTCCAGCTACGTCGGACCATCCCTCTGTCGTATGTGGCACAGTCTGGTAGACGGTCCACCCAGCGCAGTAGAGCAACAACCCTTGACAGCAAGCAAAGAGCAATATACTACACGTCAGCTAGGTTACTTGCACCAGAGAAGCACCTACCAGATTGTGTACATCCAATTGGACCCTTGAGGTCGGTTACCCAACGAACAGACAATGACGATAAAGCTATAACGTTAGCTCTCCCCTTTACCATCTGACCGGGAGCTCGACCCACATGAGAGCGATATAGACCTTGTTGAAGATCTGGAAGATCTCGTCTCCTGCGCCTCCAAACGGATCCTTCGTGCCCTTGATGGAAGAATCGATCAGAAAATAAAACGCCAGGTAAAAACTCGACAGCGACAAAAAGTTGAACAAGAGGTTGATGAGATTATACAACGTCAACAGCATCAAGGCGCATTTCCGGAAAAAGTTGTGCCCCGAGGTCCATATCCTCCAAAAGCATATCATGGAGTATGTAGCGGCAAAGATCGATCCGTTGAGCCATCGTCGTCGTTGCGAGATGAATTCGGGGACTGTCGCTGGGACATCGGTACCCGCCTTGGCCGATTTGACATACTGCAGCCTCCACTTGGCGTTGCGCTTGGTGACAATCTCAAAGGCGAGGATCCGATCTTCCGCCAAAAACTTGTTTCGATCAAAGATCGAGGCGCTGGCGCCGGGGAGGTTCATGAGTTCTCCATGGAAGTACGAGGCGAGAGGACCGGTTCCGTCGGCGTGATTGCATACCGCGGCGTATCGGTAGGCCGAGAAAGCACCAGGAAGAACCGAGATGAGACCAAAGACAGACTCGAAGGGTTTATCGAGGATATTGGACATTTTGTACTCGAAGTTCTGACCAGCGACGAGGGGATTCCATAGGTGCTTGCCGAATTTGCCGGTATCCGCAAAGATCTCTCCACAGGCTCCCCCGACATTGACGTGCTTTTCAAAGACTTTGTAGAGCTCGTAGATACTGGTGCCGCTTGGTTTAGTACCGACATCGAGGAGGACGCAGACGTTGGGCTTGATGAGGGGACCAAAGGCGTTGAAAAACCACCGATGAGAGTTGAGCTTCTTCTGATTCTTCCTGGCAGCGTCAGCGACGAGACGAGAAAGGACAAGAGGACTTGACTTACTCCTTGAGGCAGAAGATAAACTGAACAGGGATCGATCCTTGGCCGACTTCTCCAGTATCCGTCACGACGACCTGCGAAGTATACCTGGGATCAGCTTTGCTTCGCCATGAATGCCATCTACTCACTCGAAGATGTGCGCCTGCGTCTCCTTGCCAGCAACAGTATCCTTCATGACTCCCTGTTGGTCAGCGCTTTGCGTTGCTCAAATTCAATTCCCACTCACCTCGGCGTATATACCCATCAACTGAAGCACCTTCAAGACTCGAGGATCCACAACCTTTCGCCCATCCGCTACAATACACACGACAACCTTTTTCCAGGCATCATGTCCCCAAGTCTTGGACCGATCCCTCGTACATAGATGCGCAATATTCTTGATGACCGAGTTGAGCGTCCTCAGCAACAGATCCGACGTTTCGTTGTACATCGTCATGACAATCTGCACGTCAGCTTCTCCTCGACATTCACACAATTTAACAACTCACAAAGAGCTCAGTCTTTCTCCCATATAGATATGGTCGCAGGTTGAATTTGCTCATCATAAAGTCGTCCGGATCACACGTCGCCGCCGTGTACCTCATCTTGGTCATCTCGTCCTGCTCCGCACCCAAGCTCCCCTTCCCACTAGGTATCACACCCCTCGGCACCGCCACGTCCATGATGAGATTGCCGTTGCTAAGCGGAATCTGCTTGACGACTCGGCGCTCCATCAACTGCTTCCTCATAGCGTGCCAGTGCGACGTCCCACCATATTCACTCGAAACGCTTGGACTGGGTAGAGGTTGACCATAAGGCGAAGCGGAGAAGGGTGCAGAGGGAGGAGGGTAACCGTTGTATTGTTGAGGAATGGCAGGGACTGACGGAACGACAGAGCCGACATCCCATCCCTCCTTTGCAGCGAGATGGGTCGTAGAGGAGTAAGATTTCGACTCGTCGGGAAAATCACTACGCTGCGACGTGAACGATGGTCGAGGTTGCATACTCGGGTGTTGGCCATAATTATTGTCGTACGTCGGTGAAGGGGCTCTGTACGCCGTCGGAGGGGCATACGACTGCGGTTGTGAATGATAGGGGTTGGAAGGGCTCATAGCGTTGTGTTGGGGTGATGGAGCGCGATTGACATTGGTCGAGTAGCCGGAAAAGTACGAATCGGTAGCGTTGGGGTAGGAAGGTGCGTTGGAATAGGTGGATGGTTGCGAGTAGGCCGATTGAGTAGAGTTGTTGAGGGCGTTGTTGTGGTTGTTGGTGTAGGTAGTGGGAGGTGGGGTGGGGTAGATGTCGCGACCTCCTTGGCCCGGCCTGCGGATGTGGTCGTCTTGGTAACCGTAGCTCATGCCGGATGAGCGAGTTGAAAGAGTGTGGTAGAGGGATTGTCGAGGTCGATTGAGGGGACGCTATGTCGATGCGTCGATGTGGAGAGATGCGAGATGAGATGTGATGAGATGAGGGTAAAGGGAGCTGCCCTTGGCATTGAACCCGGTTGGTTGGTGTGCATTGTTCTCTCTCCCCATCTCGCCTTGTCAATGCACGTCCCAGGTCAAAAGGTTAAACGCGTTGAAACATTGCGGTTTCACATGTAATTGCAATGCGGGGCACCTGGGCCGTCAATTACAATTCGCTGGGCTATATCTGCAGCATCGATGCTAACTAATACCGGTCAACGCGGTAGAATGGTCGAGAGACCGCAGCATAGTCGCAGATGGGTAGGCAAGGGCTACACGGATCACAATATTTTATCTACATCGACACGCAAATACCTATATAATCTCAGTCTCCTCCCTCACCTCTCCCTCCTCCACTTGCACCGCAGTGGGACGTTTGACCGGTAGCGATGTACTCCTTTCAGCCTGTGACATTTCTTCAGCTTTTCTCTTC
>JALPCD010000572.1:0-10244 GCA_026538415.1 Cryptococcus sp. GC_Crypt_1
CAGACATTCCAAACATCGCCCTACCGTGCGCTTGCAGCGCAGCCAACATGGCCGCTTGATCGTCCTTCTCGTCCTCGTCCTCGGCCTCTGGGTCTGACCCTTCGCTCGACGAAGAAAAGCCGGAAGAAATCGTTGGTCGATTCGATTTTTTTGACATTTTGGCCGATGTGGGCGTCTTGTGTTTGCCCTTGGTGCTGGGTTTGACCGACATGGTGGCTGTCTAAATTGGGTGAAGGTTGATGTTGGGGGGTCGACGTCGAGATGTGTTCAAAATATCTGGACGTTACCCGGCTGAGCGGAATCAAAATTCCTCGACTTCGACTTCGACTTCGAGTTGCTGATCTCTGCTTCTCATATTTCGACGCAACCCCTTGTACTACGTCGACAACGATCTCGCATACCGAAATCCTAGGAAGAACTCAAAGAGGAAACAGAAGAACGATGTGGATGTCTTTACGAGCTTCGACATCCCGGGTGATGCTCAACACGCCTGTCAGAGCGGCTCGACAAATATCTTCAACCGCTGCTCGATTGGATCTCGTTGCGCACCCAAAGAAGCCATTGGCAGCGAGTGGTATGTCTATGTCCCCTCCACATCTCAAAGCTATATCGGGGGCTCTAGAGACGTGACATGGTCTATCATCGAGCCAGGCTGATCCATAGAACACGCCTCGACACCGGCTGATCTGCTCGAATTGATAGGTCGGGACGCTACGAAAAGGCTAGGCGAGAAAGCGTCGACATGGGAAGACTTGACCAAGGTGTTCAAAGCAGGAACTGCACCGATGAAAGACGCGGGTGTCAGTGTGCAAGATCGAAAGTGAGCTGCTACCTTTATGTCATATTGGACGACTGCTGACGGGTAGATATTATGTACGTCCGGCGAAGGAACTCTGTGGAGATAGTATCGGAGCTGATGCTGTAGATGCAATGTTTCAGGAAGTATGCGGAAGGAGAGGAGCCAAAGTCGTTCGTGAGGGCAGTCAGGCCACCGAAGAAGTTCAGAGGGTGAGTCGATATTGGCCAATGTGAAGGGTGAGATGGGCTGATCATCGATTTCCCACTCGTCTACCTGTCTTTCTTTCCCTTCCCTCGACGTTTCTTCCTACGTTCACTACCAAATGGAGTAGCCACGGGCCGAAGATACAGAACGGTGTGAGGGTGTATACAAAGCAGGGCAAGAGGCTAGTGAGGACAGGTTGAGACCGGTGATTATAGTGGATTGGTCCTTTGGGACATCGCAGGCTCTACATGCATCACGCCATGTTGAGCTGCCCGTTCACCTCTAGCTGTCCCATCTTTTCGCTGAACATGTTGAGAATTTTCCGCAGAGCACAACCGCAAGCACTCGAACTACGTCTAGCATTCCTAGCAGATATCATTTGCATCTTTCCTATTCTTTTGACGGACTGTTGCACCCGGAACTGGCATCGATCGCATCGACCCCCCTACATCTGCAGCCCACCCATCCTATTCGCCAGACCTCCAGCTCCACCACCCGCACTCTTCCCGACCACAGACCAGATGACCAACTTTCCATCTCTGCCCGCCGTCGAGACCTTGCTGACCTCTCCACCCGATCCCCACTCGTACGGCTGGACCCAGGTGATACTATTCTGATGAACAGTCAACAACAGCCCATCCGGCCCGACCGCGATCCCGCTCGAAGGCTTCTGTCCGGGAACGGGGGCCGCTCCAGTCTGTCCTCTCGAATCGGCAGCTTTGAACCGGTTGAACGCTTCGTTGTTGAGTCGTCCTACGCCGCCCGAGGGGACTCGGTTACCCGTAGCGGACGGGGTGAGGCGCGAGGCGGACGAGGCGGTGGGGTCATCGAGCGAATGAGAGAGGGTCCAGCCGGATTGATCACCAGAGTAGACGACGGGTTGGCAGTCGTGTCCAGCGGCGATGAGTTGAGTCTCCGAGGTGAAGGTGAGGGAGAGGTAGGGCAGAGCGGGGAGTCGGACCGAGATGTGAGCGGCGGGAGGAGCACCGGGAGACGAGGGGTAGACGACGCTGATCGACGAATCGTGGCCTAGGATTAGCTCTCCGCCAACGAACCAGGGTGATGATTGTACTCACTGACGTAGGCGAGAGCATCGCCAGATGGAGAGAATGCAACGTCGTGCACCCATCCTCCGTTGGGGCTGGAAAACTCTCCACAAATGGTTCCAAACGGCAACTTCTCTCCCCAGGCGGTGGGTCCGGGCCTGCCATCAGTCAACAAGAACGCACTCCCAATAAACCAATGCTCACTTGGCATCGACGCCCTTGACAAACGCCGAAAAGACATAAGCCTTTGAATCCGCCGCTCCAGCAGCCAACAAGACATTGTTGGGATGCCAGTCCAATCCAAGCACAGTCGACCTGATTGGCTTCTTGATATGCTTTGATACCCACCAATCGTTTTCCTCGTCAAAGTAGCACACCGCTATCGCGCTACCAATCAGCCCACGCCAAAGGAGAGAAGAAGGTTGTGCAAGGTGAAAACTGTCCACTCACCGGGATCCACTGCCCACGGCAAACTTGTCTTCGTTGGGACTCCATTTGACGCAAGTGGCAGCTCTGTTGATACGCAGCAAAACAAGAGCGGGCTTCCAACCATTCTCGGTGGGTGTCCAGACGTAGGCGTTTCGGTCTTGCGAGCAGGTGACGATGCGATTCGAGTTGGGCGCCCAGGAGATGGCCGTGATGAGCTTGTCGTGCTGCACATTAGCCCAGAACACGAGACACACGAAATCTTGAGGTGATGGATAGAATGGCGTTGGGGGGAGGGGTTCACGGAGACTCACCTCGGCGAGGGTTTGGGTTAATTCCCATCCGTCTCCCGACTTGGTGTAGATGTGCGCTTCGTTGCTGTTTGGGCTGACCGCGACCTCTAGATGAAGTCAGCTCAGCTTCCTACTATGCGACAGCGGCGGCGATGGATACCCCATGAGAGTATGGGAAGGGTGATGGGGAACAGGACGGGTGACATACGGCTTCGGTCGGGGGAAAAGGCCACTCCGGTGAGCGGCTCAATGGACAACTGGTGAATTTCCGGGGCGGACATGGTGGTAGCGATGTAATGTAGAGAGGACTCTATCAGTCTACTGCTCTGTAAGGTGTAGTTGAAGGCGATATGTCAACGGGTGAAGGTGAACAACAGCAGGTCGAGCTCAATGGGATAGGCCGAACGATGACGAGCACACGTCGTAGGGCTTCTAGGCGCGCCTGAGGTCCATCATCGCCTAACTATACCTGCGCCAGACACGTCTGTATCACGACGACGCAGAAGCATAGCATGGCTCTGTCTCGTTTCATGCTCTATGGGCATGTCATCTCCCACCTGTACATGAAGACGAGGCCGCGGAGCGATGTATATACTCCTCCTGCTTGCTTCCCGTCTGTGACGCACCTGTTCCATCCCGTTGGTGTTGTTGACAGCTTGCCACCCAACTATCTCGAAGCATCTCTTCGACCATCATCAGCCCGTCCCCTGCAGCCTTCGACTCTTCGTCTTATCCTTTCAAGTTACTCTACATTCCTTTCGAACGTCGACTAGCACCTTGATCTCGACCTGGCCTGGTCTTCTCCCTTTCTCATGGCTTGAGCTCGACTTCGGGCATCTCGACGCGTTTCTGTCGAAGTCGACTTGGGATTTTTCACGTCTCGTCATTGCAATCACGACCGACACACTTCCATCTCTTCACAATCCCATCGGCGGATTAATCTCTACACTTACACTTTCGCTCCACGAATACCACGGGCAGGAATCCTCATCGCCCTCTGCCCTTCATGTCGACCTTTTCGCTGTCCCCCTCACCTACCCGACTGTCCCCCTCGAACCGTCTCGCCCGTTCTTCTTCGTCAAAGTCGAGCTCGACCATTGACACGTCTATCGAGATGAGAGAATGGACACCTGCTCGACCGGTCGCTCTGACATCCACGGAGAGCTCGTCGACCTTGGGAGGATCGTTGGTGAATAGCACGATAGGTCGAGCGGAGAAGAACCTCTCCTCGCGTGAGTCCTACTCTTGCCCTACTCTGATCACTTGATCCGGCCCGTCCTCCAAACTTGAGGATGGGACTGAAGGGACGCTCAAGGTGAATATGCAGCTCACGATCAGTGTTTGTGGAAAATGAGCGTAAAGCCGGACCGGCACCACCAGAACGACGCCGGACGAGCAAGAAGAAAGGGTGGGGAGGGAGTCTAGTGGACGGAGCTATGAATGCTGGAGTCTTCGGTGCGGCGCTTGGCTTGTAAGTCTTCACACCTGTCCTACCATACACTCCACTGTTCTGCCCTTTTCTTTCCCTCAGACGATATCTAGATCGACTGTGGGCCTTGGCTAATGATAGAACGGCATATCGATTCTGGAGCGAACCTCAATCTCCAACGACTGGCATGACCCCTTCCACCTCCACCTCGACGACCTCTTCCGCCTCGACATCGACATCAGCTTCGTCTAGCGCCGGCCCATCTTCGCTTCGCTCTCGACCTGACTCTGTCGAGTTTCCCCCTCCGCCCGCATATACCGAGTCCGATCTGCGCAAACAACACATTGTCGAGGAAGAATCTTGGCATGACGAGCCGGACTCTATGCTCGACGATGAGCCAAATATGGAGGATCTTCTGAAGGGTATACAGGGGAGGTCGACGCCGCCCAGAAGACTGAGGAAGAGCTTGGCGAGGAATCGGAGGGGGAAAATCTCGACGAGGTCTGTGGCTAGTATTACCGTGGAGGATATCACCACACCCCTACGTGAGGACCCACCTGAGGTTCCTACACCCACCGTCACTGCTGTCGCTACCTACGAGCTACCGATACGTTCCGAGGAGATAGTGCAGGACGAAGGCGACGAGGAGGACATCATCGATCCGGTGGAAGTGCTACATCGGCTAGACAGCGTATCAACTACTATTCAATCGATGATCTCGGAAGCTCGACGTGCACTCGAAGCACCCAGCCCGGTCGTTTTGAGCGAAGGATGGACCGACGAACCTGCTCCTACTACGCCTAGGCGGCAGGGGCATACACCGACAGCGAGCATCAGCAGGTCAGAGAGGAAGAGGGTGGTGAGGAGGAGCTTGGGTCGGCAGAGCTTGCAGATTGAGTCGTCGACCAAGTGACGGTGACGAGGGTTCTGATCGTTGTATCTTCTTATATAGTGATGACCTTATGCCATTTCATGTAGCTGATTACACCTGCAGAAGCTGTACACTGCTTGCCTGTGCTGTCCAAAGTCTTGAGCGACGCTGTCGACTTGGTCGGGCAAGTGGTGACTTTTGCCACCCAGCTGTGTGAGATTGACCGCACCGCCACGACCAAGTACTTGTACTGACTCTGTTGGTTCGTCATAAGCGGGGTATCCTCCTCGTCCTTGTTGCTTTGTCAAACCTTAGTTACAGATCGACTACACCCATCTCCCAACATCTACACACCCATAGAGAGAGCATATCAAGATGTTCTCATCCGCCCCTAATCCATACGACGAGATCATCAGTACGCCCATTGCCCCTTCGCCCCTCCCGCCCCAACGCGCGAGCTGCGGACTGATGGATTAGTCAAAGCGACCGACGAGAATCTAGCTTCGGAAGACTGGGCGCTCAACATTGAGGTCTGCGATAAAGTCTCAGGAGACGGCAAAGCAGGGTGAGCATTGTTGCCTCGATCTTGAATGGATCGCTCAGGTGGGGAATCAGCTGATGGGCAGAGCTCGGAATGCGGTAGGAGCGTTGCAGAAGCGATTGGCGCATCGGAATCCCAATGTGCAGATATACGCTCTCGAGGTGAGCTCCCGGGAGAGCTTGTGGAGTGGGCTGATGGGCTAGCTCGCCAACACGCTCGCGCAGAACTGTGGGAAGGACCTGTTGGAGGAGCTATCTTCGAGGAATTGGACGGGAGCGTTGGATCGGTTGATCAACGACAGGGTGAGTGCCTTGTCTTCCTGCTATTCCCTTGTACTTCCTGAAACGCCATCTTCTGCTTGGATAGGTCACGCTTGGTGTAAGGAGACGAACATGTGCTGACGTGTAGGCGACTGTCGCTCCGGTGAAGAAGAAGGCGTTGGGGTACATCAAGAGCTGGGCAAAGCAATTTGAGGAGACTCGAGACCCTAATCTGGGCATCATGGGAGAGTTCTACGACCAACTACGCGCAAAGAGTGAGCTAGATCGTTCTTCACCACTCCTTCAGCTGACAAGCAGATACCCAATTCGACGAGCCAGAGCCGGTACCCGAGTCTGTGGTGAGCTTCTTCTTGCCATTGCGTTGTCAAGCTCACTGTTCAGATCGACGAAAGACAGCGACGAGAAGACGAGGAGCTACAACGTGTGCTCGAGCTTTCCAAGCAGGACAAAGGCGGCCGGACTTTCCAACCCTCCTCCTCTACGACCAACGGCAACAGCTCCTCCTCTCGGCCCGCTCCTCAATCTCAGACCAACCCATTCTCAGGCGGCCAAACGACCTCGTATCCACAAGCTCAAGCGTATCAGCCGCCTGCACCTCAGGCGTTTAGCGAGCCGGAACCGGCACCGGTCGACATCAACACGACGACACGAGTTCGCGCTTTGTATACGTTTACCTCGACCGAAGTGGGCGAGTTGAATTTTGAGAGAGGTGACGTGATCAAAGTGCTGGATAGGGGGTTTAAGGAATGGTGGAGAGGAGCGAGCAACGGGAAGATCGGTGTGAGTGCGAAAAGTCTTAGGTGACGGGGGCTTGAGGCTGATGATAGATCTTCCCGGTGACTTATGTCGAGGCGGTACCCGAGCCTACCGGCAGGGAGCTGCAAGAAGAAGCACAGGAAGAAGCGAGAGTCTTTGCCTCCCTCGGTGAGGCTCGGTGTGCGCTGTGTGGACGCTGCTGATGATAGGCTTGGTGGATCAGCTCTTGCAATCGCTCAAGGAGATTGATGCGTCTCGAGGAGACAGGCTGGAAGACAGGCCTGATGTCGAGGTGAGAGCATGCATGCGTCCATCTTCTTTTTTGGGCCTCGCTGACTAGTAGGGCTTATACCAAGCAAGTGTGGGTTTGCAAGGACAGATCAACGCCTTGATCAAGAAGTATTCCGATCAGAAAGGTGAGACGACAATGCAGAACAGAGCTAACAGTCAGCCGAGCTGGAACATATGAATGCCAACTTTCTCCGAGCTATGAAGCAGTACAACGAGCTCAGGAATCCCCAGCCTCGTGAGTCACGCCTTGATTGTGCTCTTGGCTGTTTCTCCTCGCTGACTTGCAGAATACTACGCCCCTCCACCGCAGGCAACAGACCCATACGCTGCTCAGCAATACCCACAACAACAACACGCTCAACACGCTCAACACCTCCAACAACCAGCCGATCAACATCAACCCATGCCCTTCCCACACCAACCTGCGCCAGGCTACTCCCAACAGCCCGATCCCCATCACCAATACGCGGCGACCCAACAATCTCTGCCCGAGCCTCGACCATATCACGCCAACTCGAACCCAGGCATGATCGCCTCTCCCGCTGACATGTTGCCGCAAGAGGGCATCCCTGGTCATTTCTACCAACAAGCCGGAGCATCCCAATCTTCGCTGAGTCGAGCGCCTACCGGTGCACCGGACCTCCCGCCGAATGGACCTCAACGGGCCGGCACTGCAGCTGGAGCGGCGGGTCTGGGTGCAGGCAGAGATCCTGAGGCGGAACATCGGGCTGCCTGGGATGCGTACTATGCTCAACAGGCGCAAGCTGGACAGCAGGGACAACAAGGAGGGGGAGGAGGCTACCCAGGCCAAGCACCGCCAGGAGGAGGAGGCGAAATGGGTCAGCCGGCTTATGGAGCGTCGCCGTATCCGCCGCCTCAGCAACAGGGAGAGCAGCATGGGCAACATCAGCCTCCTCCTACATGGGCACAGCAGAGGTCTGGCGCTGGTCAGGTGGACGGCGTCACGGCAGGGATGGGGAGGATGGGTGTGTAGGCGGTAGAAGTGGTTGTAGCGATTCTTGACGATACCCCGGCGACTTTGTTTATGCGGAATGCAGATGAAATATCCCCTTCTTCCAGGGGAAACCCTTGACGGAGCCTACAATGTGCGACAGGTCAGGGACGGACGGTCGACGAATCAGATAATGTTTGAACAACGGATGCATATCTTCTTCTGAATTCACCTATCGCCTGAAAGGCCTTTTCATCTTGAACTTCTTCTTCTTCTTCTTCTGAATCTTCGCCCCCGGCCAAATTGTGGATGATCGCCTAGAGTAGTAACTGATGGTAGCGATACAGGTAGATCGATGCGTACAACGTCGAGCGAAACGAGTCGCCGATGGCATGTGTCGTGAGAAGATGTAGAGTGGAGGTATACTGTAGTTGCGATAAGGTACGAAGGGGCATAACAAGGTATACAAGCGGCAGGTCGGGTTTGTTCCGTGAAGCATAGTCGTTGCGAGGAGAGTAGTACTGAGCAGAGGGCATGAAGCCAATTCGTCCATTACGAGAGGTAGCCGGGTATAAGGGGTAATCGAATCGAGAAACGTCGTCCGGTCGAGATGGGCATCTTCTTACCCGTTATCTACAATCGACAAGGGTCGACGCAAATGATTCCGGCCGTCTCGTTCCAAGGGTAACCCCATTCGGCGAGACTCTGCTTGATCGACGCCCCCAGTCGGATTTTCGAAGCTCCCCTCGCTGGATCTTGCATACCGACGTGTTTCTCCTCTCCAACCAGGATGTACGCTTCTTGATCAGCTCGAGCCAATACCGTGGAAACTACAACTCACCTAGACCCCTGAAGTGTTCCCTCTCCAGCTCGGCCAAGAACGTCCCCAAGATATCCGACCCTTCGGTCCCATGCAACGTATGCAGATCAATCATACACTCTGTCCTTTCGCTCGGCGCCAACGTGTCCCCTCCCACAACGTTGCGCTTCGACGCGACACCCATAACCACCCCGAAACCACCCGCACACTCTTTTCCTCGTTCAGTCCTGTCGTTTGGACCTATCACCATGGCTCGGACGTCATCAAACCTAGCTATCGCGCAACCGTTGTTCAGCGGTCAGTCGAGTCCCTTTCACTCGCCTATCGGTACGCCTCAGCGGGGTAACATCAAAATGCCCGACGTGTACGCCTCGCCCGCCTTTTGTCGCACCAACAGTCGAGGTATTGTACCCGACGACGACGATGACGACGACTTTAATCCTTTCGGCACTGGCCTACCGAAGCTACATCACCAGGAGGGCCGAATAGGTCTGCACACTGGAGCGAAGAATTTTGAGCCGTCTGACAACAACTGGAACTCGTCGGGGCTGTCTCAATCCGAGTCTGGTCAATCTTACGATTCGATGGGATCGGGTGGATCTTTTCCTCAAGAATCGCCGGAAGACGACGCTGGAGCTGGTATGACTCCGCTAGACGTGCTCGCTTCGGTGTTCTCCACTGTCCCTCGTAGCGACCTCGAGGATGCGCTCCATCGAGCTTCGTACGATTTCGAAGGGGCCATGGCGATTCTCGTCTCGTCGCATACGCATCCACGATCAGGCTCGACCACGCCTCAACGAGTCTCTTCGCCTCGACCTCTGCTAGGCGTCGGATCGAGAGGCGCGGTAGCGCTAGGTCATACCGGTCCAAAAGACGGGTATTTCCAACAAGGTGGTCGATCTTGGAACGGTGGACTCAGTCCTGGTTTGGCAGGTACTCGTTCACCCGGAGGCGGACTACGGATGTGTCGGTATTTCCTCGCTGGCGAGTGTCGACGATCCGACTGTCGATTCAGCCATGATCTTGATCGAGCATTGTGTCGCTTCTGGCTTCGAGGACATTGTGCGAAAGGACCCAATTGCGAGTTTCTCCATCAGCTGCCCAACGGCCTCGATCCAAGTGCGTTGTCTAGCGCCATGTCGAATTTGGATCTGGGATACGATGGATCTGCGCCTAGATCGCCTGGTGGTGGCGCGGGAGGATATGGTCAAGCGCCCGACGAGTTTCCCGACTTGCTCAATGCTCGACTGGGACGTGTCGGACCTGGAGGACGATTCGATCCATCCAGAAATCGGTTTGCAAACGCTGTCAAGCGAGCGACACCTGTATCTACCGGTCCGTCGCTTCAAATCACCGGTGCTCGACTTCACGCTCAACCTGCTGCTTTCGTGCCCGCTGGAGATACTGCTCGTGCTGTACCTCTGGCCGTTCCTCGTCCGTCGGCTCGAATCAAGCTTCGTCCACCTACGCTGCTACCGACCGTTCGAACGGGCGTAGCGGCCAATAGCCAGTATATGAAAGCTCGAGAAACGTCT
>JALPCD010000573.1:0-10218 GCA_026538415.1 Cryptococcus sp. GC_Crypt_1
GTACGAGCGGACATACGACCCAAAGGCCATCCTCGCCCATCCCGAGTTTGCCGTTCTCTCGTCCAACGACACCAGCGCACTCGACGACAAGGCGGTCAACCTCGCTTGTGCTTACAATGAGAAACACGAGGTCAGCATGATCAAGAAGCCTGTACCCAAGGCGGGTCGAGGGGAATGTGTTGTTCATGTCCGAGCGACCGGTATCTGCGGGTGAGCCGCAACGCGTTTTGTGGGAGCGAAGAAGCAATCGAGCTGATGTCGTCAGATCCGATGTGCATTTCTGGAAGCATGGGCAGATTGGTCCTACCATGATCGTGCGAGATACCACTGGAGCCGGACACGAGTCGGCAGGAGAGGTTATTGAGGTGGGAGAGGACGTCAAGAATTTCAAGGTGGGAGATAGGGTCGCTATCGAGGCTGGTGTTCCATGCTCCATGCCCGACTGTGATGCTTGCCGAACCGGTCGATACAACGCTTGTGAGTGTCAGCGGTCCCTTGATGGGTTCACGGTTGACGACTAGGCCCGCGAGTCGTGTTCTTCTCCACCCCTCCTTACCACGGTACTCTCACCCGATTCCACGCCCACCCTGCTGGATGGCTGCACAAGCTCCCCGACAATGTCTCTTTCGAGGAAGGATCGGTCTGTGAGCCCCTGGCCGTCGCATTGGCAGGATTGGAGCGAGCTGGTGTTGCTTTGGGAGACCCAATCGTCATCTGGTGAGTCGAGAGCCGTTCACTCTATTTCTGCTGGAAAACCTTTTAGCTGACGAGTAGCGGAGCAGGACCTATCGGACTCGTCACTCTTCTCGCTGCGCATGCCGCCGGCTGCACCCCCATCGCCATTACCGACCTCGTCGAATCCCGACTCGAATTTGCCAAGACCCTCGTTCCCAGCGTCAAGACCATCCTCCTCCAACGAGCCGACTCGCCCGAGAGCAACTCGGAAAAGATCAAGGCGGCTGTGGGGATGATGCCGAGGGTTGCGCTCGAGTGTACCGGATTCGAGAGCTCTATCCGAGCGGCCATCTACGTGAGTCAACAATACCAGCATCAGAGAGGGTGGAGCTGATAGGTTCAGTCGGTCTCGTTTGGCGGAAAGGTGTTTGTTATCGGTGTTGGACCTACTGAGCAATCGGTATGTCGAGATCGAAGCTGTAGTGCATCCAGCTGACATGTAGTACCCCTTTGGATACTGCTCGGCTAACGAGATTGACCTCCAATTCCAATACCGATACGCCAACCAGGTGAGTGTTCCGTCGAACTCCACCTCTCCACTTCTCCCATGTCGTCCGATTCTCCTCTTGATTTGGTTGGAGCTTGGACTAAGTTGCAGTACCCCAAAGCCCTCCGACTCGTCGCTGGTGGCCTGATCAACCTCAAACCTCTCGTCACCCATCGATTCGCCCTCAAAGACGCCGTCAAAGCCTTCCACGTGGCTGCGGATCCCTCGCAAGGTGCCATCAAGGTCCAGATTCAGGACTAGAGCAGTGCAACAGAGGGTATGTAGCAGTAATGGTAGCGGGCAAGGGACGAGTGACGAAATCTGTAACGATCACATTAGGGAGGCTGAAACAACGGACAGTACATATCTTGGTCATTTCCGTCAGATCCAATTTCTACATAAGTTTGTCCCTATGCATGCATATACTAGCCATAATCGCTCCCTACGAGTGGCCCAGCGAAAGAATACGTCCCAGTGGAATGTGATGTGCATGAGGATTGGTACATGTATGTAGGTTGTAACGAGGGATTGGCCCGTTCTCCTTTCTTTCGACGCCTGCACGGCCATGTGAGAAACTCCCTTATCTGCCCACTTCATTCCATCTTGTCCACACTGACATGTCCCGGAGCCGCTGCGGTCCAGGCATTCCAAATGGACAGAGCGATGGTCGATTTTAAGAAGCCTTGAACAGAACGCATCATGCTGTCTCGCTCTCGCCAAACAACTAGCATATCAGCTTTATACCCTTCTACCCAGATCATGCACTCACCTCGGCCACAGCATCCTTCAGCAACCCCTTACCCTCCAAATGCGTCTTGAGCCCACTCTTGATCCCCGGCTGTCTATCCAAGACGTCCGCTAACCACTCTTTTGGTAACTGCAACAGACTACCATAGCTCGCCGGCCCAATTATCCTGACCAGCCTCACAAATCCATCCCACAATGGCGGATGGTTGTACACCTTTTTTGTGATAAGCTTGGGGAGGACGTTGTTGGCAATGAACGGTATGAGCGATTTATACGTCGTGACGGCTTGGATGGCCGTTCGGCAAAAGACGACGGGAAGGGTGGGTAGGTCGGCAATTCGGCTGAGCGAGGTAGCGAGCACATCGGACCGGAAAACGGTCGTCATGGAGAAGCAAATGCCGATGGCTGGGCGTCAGCATGGATCAAGGAGGTGGTGATTGCAGCTCACCCTCCATGACAGCCTTGAGACCAGACTCCTCGGCATGAAGCGAAACGAGCAGGTCGGCCGGAGTAAGCTTTTGCAGAATCGCAGCAAAAGCAGTTCGGACCAGATCTCTCGACTCGGCAGTGCCCAACAGCGAGACCACCCTCGGGATCTGCTTCTCGATCTCAGCCTGTACATTAGCAGAAGCCTGGAGGCGTGAGATGAAGCGACGACTCACCTTGTCGAGTTCGCCAATGACGGGTATGATAAACCTCGGATCCAGCTCTCGCTCGCTCATCAATCCCTTGATCAGATTCACCAAAACCACCGACGACCCCTCTGCGCTCAGAACTTGCACCACCCGTAGAGCCAGCTTCTCTGCACCGTCCGGGAAATGTCGAAGCACATCGATGAGCTTGGCCGAAGGACCGAGCGACTGCACCAGCGGTGTGAGGAGCGACTCGACAGCGTCCGAGATGGGCGATTGAAGGGATGGGTAGAGCGCAAAGATGTCGGTGAGCAGGTCTTGCTTTTTTCTCGAAAGGGCGAATGCGAGCTCGACATGTTGTTGGACCGTATCCTCGTTGATCTCCTGAATGTATTGCGAAGTAGGGGCAGTCGGGACAAGAGCCTTGGACTCCTCCTCCGTGCCGTCCGCCTTGACATCCTCCTTCTCTCCATCCATGCTGACATTCTCGGTCGAAGTGGATGCGGGTATCAGACGCCTCATGATACCCAAAGCATATGCGACAGTCGGTTCGGCCATGGGCGAGTCGGGAACCCAGCGATTAACAGTCCTGATAGCGGGATAACGTATCTTCCTATCTGGATGCGTACACAGCTCGAGCAATTTACCAAGAGCGACCGTTCGGACAGGCGGGCGAGTTTCGATCAATTCTCGCAGAGCGATGAATCCGACGATTCCTCGTTCCGGCTCTAGACAAAGCGTCGTGAGGGTCGAGATGACAGCTGGGGTGATCTCGGGTAGTAGGGTGAGAAAGGTGGATAACGATCTATCCTTGGCGTCTAGCGTAGCGATCAGAGTAGCGAGGACGGTATCGAGGTGGGTGGGGTAGTGGGTCGTCTTGTTGAGCAGGTCAGAGTACCATTCTTCGTTGAGCCATACTGCTGCAAACTTTGACCTAGGGTTATCAGCTCGACTATATGCAGAAAAGAGGTTTCGACTGACCGGTTGGAAAAGTCTGCGTTGATATAATCGGCGACCGCCTTTCTCTTGCCCACTCCTCGAGTCGCCAGACGAGCCATCAACAACATCCAAGCTTCTTTCGGTTGGACAGCCAGAGCCACACCATCCTTGACGTCGATATTTGGCAATCCAGCCAACTCGCCTCCCGACAAGCAGATTCTCGATAGCGCACCAGTGACGAGCTCTTCTCGTTCTGTCGTATCGAGAGGACCGGGAGGTGGAAGATGAAACTCGGTGACTGTGATCGCCTCGTCCTCGTCTTCTTCAGGCGAAATGTCGGCAAACTGCTCTGTCAGCTTCTGCAGTCTCAGAACAAGTCATCCAACTCACCAGGAGATCATCGTCGTCGTCCAACTCCATGTCCAAGGGATTCAATATCTCATCCCCCACCTGACCACCTTGCATAGCGTCGTCCGGCTTGGCAGCTCCCAGGTACGGAGCGAGAAGAGGTACAGCCTGATCCGTCCCACCGACCGTCGCCCTTCTCGCCGTCTGCGCATCAGTACATCGCCTCCTGGCTTGCAAAATCTCCTACTCACCGAGATGACGTTTTTCAGCCTATCCATCTGTATACCCCTCAGACCTTCCATCAAGCCTTCGACTACCAACCCCACCGGAGCCCTCGACACATCCACTTCGGGTCCTCTCATCCATCCTTGAGTTGCAATTTCCATCTTGGCCCTCTTCGCTCCTGCCATACTCGATTCCGGCTCCAAGGCATGCTTGGCGTTGACAGGTATAGGCAATGGCAAAGGCTGATTGGTGACCAGCGGCTCCATCAATCGAGATGTGATTTGCGCACGACGAGACATCCTTTCCTCGACTTCGAGCGACCAGGCGGTGTCCATGCGTTGCTTTTGTCGTATGATAGCTTCGTTCAGCTGAGCGTGAAAGCTGACCAGAGTCGTTGTTCTGCACGTCAGCTATATGTCTCATGAAGTATTGCGACGAACCTTGCTAGATGACCCAAGACCATACGTAGGGTCTTTTCTACCGCTCGAACTTGCATAGCCGGTCGAGCAGCGACGTCCAGAGCAGAAGGCGACCAGGCCGACATGGACGGTATGAGGACGGCAGCGAGATGTGGCCGAGCTCTACACAAAACTGGGATGGAGTTGAAGATGGGCTGAATGATTGCTGGGTCGCTGGATGTCAGTACAATCCAGGTATGAAGTTTGCGTCGACATACGTAGAGCTGAACATCTGGGTGACGAGGTGGGTCTGAAGATCCTTCGCTTCGCTCTCGAGCTCGGGAATTGACAAACATCCAGAGGGATTTACCAGAGCGATAGATATGTCCAGCGACATTGCATTTGCTCGTTGCAGCTGGCCCATCAGCCAAAGTCGGGCATCAGTAAGAACGGAGATTTGACGTACCCTTGGGTCGGCAGCAGGAGCTCGAGTATTGACCAGCAATACCTTTTGCAAAAACTTCCAAGAAGCAGCTTTGATACCTCGGTTCTGAGGTTGCGCTTTCGGGTCGAGGATGAACGAGAGGATTCTCGATTTGGACGATTTAAAGGCGTCGACAATAGGCTGCGGGGGTCGGGAGGTCGCGCTAGTCGTCAGCGGAGGTCTTGGCCGTCCTTCTATAGCACCATGTAGGAAGAGGGGGAAGACGATGTCGAGATGCAACTTACAGGATGCGGAAGAGGATAGAGTGGATGGTCGAAAAGATGGGAATAATGGCTTTGATAGTCGACACTCCTCCGCTATACAACAGCCTATTCAAGGCTTCCACGGCCTTGATAGCGACTAATGTCAGCATTCCCAGCACCGTACCTCTGCCCACTCCACTGTGAGACTCACCATCCGTCTTGACATCTGCGGGTAGACTGCTCCGTCCCACTGCCAGCGCAATCATATCCAGCGTCCAGCTTCTCAATAAACTCTCTCCACCGTCAACCGTCATCTGCAACAGCCTATCACATAGCTCCGGTAGCCTGTCTGGCTGTAGTTCGAAACGTTCGGACGCGACTGTGAGTGCAGCAGCTTGTTCCGCTGACTCGGCGGGAAGAGCGGTGGCTATCTTGAATGCGTGTACCGGATCGAGGGCTGCATTGGCGAGTGCAATCGACGACGAGGAGGATTGGATGTATGACGAGGCGGACGAGGGTTGGCCAAGATCCTCGTCTGCGTAGAGCGACATGCCGAGGAAGAGGAGAAGGTAGAGATTGATGGTCAAGAAGAAGACTGTATGTGTCGAAATGCGAAAGCAAGGGTCAATGGGATGAGCCATGTGGAAATCACGTGGCGGCAGGATGGACTGAATCTCCCCCTTCCCGTCATCACTCCAGCTCAAGCTGGGATGATCTCGACTCTCCTTTCATCCATCCCCTCTATAAACAGACTACATCATGGTGCGTCTCTCACCTGCAGAATAAAGCTGACAGTCAGGCAGCCAACTCGCAAGGTATTCAAACGCTGCTCGAAGCCGAGAAAGAAGCCGCCAAGGTCGTTCAAAAGGCTCGTCAATGTGAGTCCTCTCCTGTCCTCCCACCGGTCGGTTCGACCGGTCCATCTATAACCCTCCTAGACGTCGTACTGACTACAGACCGAGTACAGAAGCTGAAAGACGCGAGGAGCGAGGCGGCCAAGGAGATCGAGGCTTACAAGGCGAAGAAGGATGAGGAGTTTAAGAAGTTTGAATCAGAGGTGAGCTTCGTGTCCCAGACCATACTCCCGTCTACCACCACGCTTTGCCTTTTTCTTTATCAGTCTTTGCCTTTATGTCTCTGCTCCTCATATCTGTCGAGTGGTACTAACTCGCAGAACTCGTCCAACACTTCCACTTCGCAAACGTCGATCGACCAATCTACCCAGTCCCAACTCGCCGCTATCGAAAAGGCCATCAAGTCGAACAAGGAGGGCGTGATCAAGAAGATTGTGGAGAGGGTGGTCAAGTGTGAGCCTGGACTGCATCCCAATTTGAAAAAGGTCGAGGCGTAGACGACATAGTGGAGGAGATGGAGACTGTGGGAGTGGAAAAGCCGGCACATGGCAAGGGGGAAGGGATGGGTCAGGTATAGAAGACTTTGTTCATGGAGATGATGATTTGTATGTGATGCTTCTCCTTCTCATTCTTCTGTTGGCAGCAACGGGACTGCTCATGCGCTCGAAAATGCTCGGCACCGTCATCACTCGCATTGCCTACCGGTCCAACGTTCGTCTACTCTGTGCTATCTTTACGACCTCGCCTTCAACTCGACTCTGTTTGCTGTTCTGGCAGCTCGAGACGAATCATCACATTGTAGCCATCGTACTTCTCCCACGTCAAGGTTGCCTTCGACCCGTCTTCCGCTTCGTACACCTGTCGGACACCACACGCGGACAGATCCTCGGTGTCGATGATCACCTGATCCGTTTTCGCTTCTCGATGCATGACTTTCAGCGTCTCACAATTGAACACCGTCCCCTTGGCCGAAGGCAGAGTGATTCCATTGGACGATGTGAAACGCTCCGTGGCTGTATGAGCGTCTACGCTGCTGGGTAAAGGGTTCGATGCGATCTCACGAGGCTGAACGATCCACCTGAGAAAGAGGCTTGGTCGATCAGAGGGGGGTAGCAGAGCTCGATCCTCTTCGGTAATGTCTTCTTCGCCGATCCCAATCAGCAGTCCCTTCGGTAGCTCTTCAGACTGCCATATGTCGCTAAGATGGGGATCTCTTTTTGCGTTTTGGTCGAGAAATTCTCGAGCGACAATCGCCAGGGTCTTCACGAGATCGGAATCATACTCCAAGTCGGGAGCGGTCGAGCTAGTGTTGGACATATGGGTCTTCAACAGTATGAGATTGGTGTGAGATAGTCTGGAAGAAGGGGATGAGTAGGGGCCATGTCGGCAAGGCGGTTGCAGGTTTATACCGCTCGAGCAGAAGAGTTCCATGCCGATCATGAGATAGACAGTGAAAGGATGTCCGCGGGCAGAAGCGACATCGGAAACCCTTGCTCTGGCCATCCCTTCATCTATGAGACATCACCATGCACATTCGTGATTGTAGCGCCCAAGCAGAAGAGTCGATATCGATGGAACGATAGCCAGTCAAAGGACGACCCACGGGCAGAAGCGACATCGGAAACCCTTGCTCTAGCCATCCCTTCATCCCCTTCAAACCCCCATCTATATTCGATCGGATACAGCCTCATCTTCTGCTCATCAGAGGTCGAACCATCTCGCTTCGGCCGCTTGCATCTCATCCACATGACGGATGATACGAGACCGATGAGCAAGGAGGGGGTTCTCGAGGTGGAGGCGAAGAGCAGCATCATTTACACGACGTTTATTTCAGCATCCACCTTTGTCTTTGACCTTTGCCTCTTTTCCCTCCGACACACTTCTGATCGCTCGACGAGCTCGCCAGACTCCCCCATGTCGAGCAACAACACCCTTATCCGGATCGTACAATCCCTTCTTCGCGCTTTCTGCGGTGGATCGTCGAATCAACACGATAATCAACAACAAGGAGGATACGGTCAATATCCCGCTCAACAGCAACAACAACAACATCAACAACAGCAGCCTTCCTATCCTCCTTCGAATCAACAATACCTACCTTCTCAGCAGTACCCTCCCCAACAGCAGCAGCAGCAGCAGCAGCAACAGCAGTCCTGGTCGCAGGTCGCAGGTGGCTCTTCTCCTCAGCATCATCAGAACAACAACAACCAGCATCGACCTCCGCATCACCAGAATAACAATAACCACAACAACAACCACGGCAACAACAACAATCACAACAATAACTATGGCAACAAACCGAATGGACAGTATCAGTCGCATGGAGGTCAGCAGCATGGAGGATATGGAGGTCTGCCGGCAGGAGGGATTCTCGGTCCACATGCACCCCAACATCAGGTAAGTACGCTTTTCTTCCTACTGCTCTGGCTCTTCCGTTATGCCCGACGATGAGGCTGATGCTGTAGAACCAAGATCAGATCAACGCTACAAACGAGAAATATCAGCAGCTCCGGTCTCAAGCTCGACATGAAGGGGATGAGGCGCACAAGTGGGTAAAAACCCCGCTTGGACGTAGATGTTGCGACTGACAATTTTAGGTGCTTTGCTGCTTCTCAAGACGCCTACCAGTGCGTGACGACCCTCCTCACTTAACTCTCCAGCTGACGATGTAGGAGTGGAGATGGCGGACGAGCGCATGATCTATCTCAACAGGGGAAGGACCACCAAAAGAGACAGGACGATCTAGACGATGAAGCTGCTGCTTGGATCTTCAACGGTACGACGACCGACCTCTTCCACTATTCTCTTTATCTCAACCCATTGCCCTGCTTCTCGGTTATCCCTGGCCTCATTGTTTCAGCATCTTTTCTTCACATCATGTCCAGCTTGCAGCTACGGCTGACGGATAGAAAACAACACACATTCGCCAGTCGGGACAATCGACCTACATGGCCTATACGTCAAGGAAGCTATCGAGAAGACGGAAGCGGCGATTGCGGAGGCACAAAGGTCGAGGCAGGAAGAGTTGAGGGTGATTGTTGGAAAGGGCATCCACTCGCAAGGGCATGTGGCAAAGATCAAGCCGGCGGTGCAGGGGTTGATGCAAAAGTGAGTTCTTCTTTCACCATATTCCGACACCTCGACCTCTCCATCGACCTCCCTCTCGACCTCCTCGTAACCCTGCTACTCGCCGTTCGGCATGCCGTCCTCTCGACTCTTGGATTAGCTATCGCTTAAGAGCTCCTTCAACCATCTCCTCGACGGTGCTTGACATCCCCTCCAACAGACACCTCAAGCTTCCTCTCGACGCTAGGGTCGACTGATAGAACGACGATTTCCGTCTGCTCGATGTTCACTTGGCGAAATGACTCGCTCATCCATCCTACGAATCACCCTACTCTTTGCCCCCTGCAGCTTCAGTTGAGCCAACATGCTGACGTCTAGGTACAACCTCTCCGCCCACATCGACCCGCACAACACCGGAGTGCTCATCGTCGACCTCGACGGACGCGAGAACAACGGCAGGACGAGAGACGCCGGGGGACTGGTCGACCAGATGGATCGGGATCAAGGGGGAGATTGCGTTATCATGTAGGGGCAGGCAAAGCTTGAAAGGATTTTGGCTGGACAAGAAGTGTACTTTTTGGGAATCTTGGGAGATCTGGAAGATGTGTCTCGGTCTTGTCGACATGGATGCATGGCATTAATTCCCACAGCCACCTTGTCATGACTCATGTCGAGCGAAAATATAAGTTAAGCTGCTCGTCCTGCTCCAGCGTTACCAGGTTGCAATCGAAGATGAGCAATGCGCAACCACGGTCCTTCCCTCCCTTCAAGGCTGGTCACTTCAGGGAGGATCCTGCGGCAACGGTGTGCTGGGCTCTGTCCCTCTCTTGCGGCAACAGCAGCAGCAGCAGGAATGCCAAAGAGAGGTGATTATGACGAATATCCAAGCGAGGCTGTTTGGACCAAGGCGGACGAGGCAAAGGTCGACGGATGTCCGACGACCGGGTGAAGACGGACCAGTTGTTGGTTCAAGGCGGGCAAAGGTCAAGAGCGTAGTAGTAAGTTAGCGTGCGAAATTAGATGCCGACATGGGATTTCCAGCGGTAAGTTAGATGAAATCGAGGGTTTCCAAGAGGTCTTGTGGGTGGGCCGTCGAGGAT
>JALPCD010000574.1:0-10216 GCA_026538415.1 Cryptococcus sp. GC_Crypt_1
CACACCACACGAGACCAGATCGACGGTACGTCCAACTGTCTTTCCCTGGTTTTTGTGTTATGACTGATCATCCCAGACGTCACGCATGCATTGCTCGACCTGTACATCACCATCCTCTCCATCCCCGTCTCCGACCCGTCCTTCACTTCCTCTCCCTCGCCTATTTCGCCAAAAGAGGTCAACGCATCCTCGACATCGACTACCACCTCGTCTGGCATGAATCTGGCCTTCCGCTTACCGACATTCTGGACAACCCAGACTCTCACCGAGCTCAAGATCCATCTGCGAGACAGGCGACCTGGTTCGGTGGTGTCAGCGCCCTGGACAGAAGGGGAAGGAGATAGGCAGGATGTGTCGGAAGGATTGGGACAGAATGACGGGACGGTAAGGTTTATGTGGGATGAAGCAGAGTCGAAGACGGCTGTAGCTGTTTGATGCAATGTGACGATGTAGCTATACAAGGTCGGAACGGGATAGGGATTTATTTAGGTGATCATGCTGCATACGATCGACTGACATTATAGAGAGAATTATAGAAGTTATTATAAGGTAGACGGTCTTTCGAGTCGCGACACTTCTCGCTATTTCATCTAATGCGCAGGAGGCTTGTCCATGTCAGAGTTGGCTTCTCGTCGCTCGGGGATGTTGTGGAGGTCTCGAGACCAGTTACCGAACCTCTTGACGAGGATACCGAGGAAGATGAGGTAAATCAAGTTGAGACCGACAGTGGCATAGCCAAGACCCATGGTACCCTTTCAACGTCAGCCGCAACACCTATGTCGAAAAGGACGTTATTGCTCACTCGGGTAACACCTCGGCAGTCGCCAAAGTTGCTTCCATCTCTAGGGCAGTATTGCGAGTGGAATCGGAGCGCGGTGAAGGCAGCGGTGGAAGCTGATTATGAGCTTCAACTATACGTCTCGGCGCCAAGAAACAGACTCACCGACTTGGAAGAGAGTGAAGAAGACAAAGGCTCCGGCGACAGACGAAGCCTTGAACATGGCTCCCTTGCCACCTCGAGTGAGGTACCACAGGCAGTAAATGAATTGGAGGATACCGGCTACGAGCATGGCAATGACGGCGGGAGGGTAGCTGGCGCTGTTGTTGGTGTTCTGGGCGGTCTTTCGGATCTGAATGATGTCCATGATCCACTGAAAAGACGTCAGTCGCTATGCCCAACGGGGGAGGAGAGGTGAAAACTAACGCTGGAGTACGAGACGGCGGTGATGAGGCCCATGAGAGGACCCTTGCTTCCTGCGAGACTGTTGATATCAGCGCGAGCACAACAAAGGAACCATTGGCCACTCACGATACCATGTTTGCGGGCTACTTTGCGTTGACGACGATTGAAAGTTGAAAGTTGAATAGACGATGGGTGGAAAAGAAATTCAGTCTGGCGGAAGGAAGGGGGGCTTGATATATGTGTCAGCAGTCTCATGGTCGAAGCGAGAAGGACACCTCTGTCTTCGTCGACGATGATGCAAGTGGGTTGACGAATGCTCGGCGACAAGAGGGACATGTAAGCTAACTAACTGAAGGCAAACGAAATTTCTAGACCAAGACCAAGATGAACTGAGGTGGACGTCCTCCACCGCAAGGGTAAGACCAGAGCAATCAAGCGACGTCAGCATGTTATTGGGTGGGTGGCGTCGCCTTCTTGAACCCTTTACCGAAAGAAGCCCTGTCGTCTCATCGGCCGCGGGAACAACAGGCCAAAAGATTGCGCGCAATGGAGAGACGTTCCAGGCATCGGCAACGGGTCGCAGCGCAGTTGTTGAGATAGCGAGATTGCCGTCCCTAGAGTAGTGCGATCTCACGATAACGAACTCTCCTTTCTCCCCTTCTGAGGGCTTGAAGGGCAAGACTGCTTTCTAGGCAGGGTTGTATCGCGTCCGTTTGAGTGTGCGCGTGATGGCTTCCGGTCAGTGGAAGAGGGGCATGCGAACAGCCAGGGTGTAGAGCGGTATGGATGTCGGATGAGGGGGATGAGATGGTTGATATGGCGAGATGTCCGACTGGAAGGTTTTGGGCGATAAGTCGAAAGCTGTATGCATGTGCGAAGGCCACTCTGATCTCACTTCCCACTCCTGCGCGATTTGAAAGTCTGTGATAATATCTGGAGTTGATCGAAGCAAGAAGAGAAAATGTCAAACGACGAGAAGGAGTTGCCCGGTTATAGCGCGTTCATCGTCATCGGCCATGTAATCACAATAATAATAATCATACCATCACTATGCAGTAGTCTACTCTCCGTTCTACCTATCCTACCCCATCCATCCTATCCCGCCATGCTGGATCTGGACGAAGAGCAGAGACTGTACGTGGGACTGATGCGTCCGGGCGACGGTAAGAGCTGACAGTTTAGCTCGCTGCTCCTACTCTTCTTTGGCGCCTTTCTTCTGATTTTCGGCCTCACATCTTTCCTCCTTCGCGGTCGCTTCTTTCTTAGTACTGCTCCTCTCGCCCTGATCTGTGGGATCGCTTTCGGCCCTCGATGTGCCAAGTGCGTAGATGACTTGGAAGGAAACTTTGACTGATGGTAGATTACTGTATATCTTGCCTGGAAGTTGGGAGAACGCGTCCGAGCCAGACGATGCGAAAGATACCTTGCTATGGGTGAGTCGGCTACTTGTATAATTCGCGCGAACGAGTCATACAGCTGACAAACGGTTCACCAGGATTGTGCTGGGCATACAGGTCTTGTCGTCGGCCGTTACCTTGCCTAGCAAGGTGATCTTGAGGCCGAGAATGAGCAAGAGTCTCGCGGGGCTTTTAGGACCGGTCATGCTTTCTTCCATGGCCGTCTCGGGACTCTTTGCTAAAGCGTACGTATATTATCTGTCTTTGTGAGCTGATAGAAGGATCTTTCCTAATCTCTCATGGCTGGAAGCGCTCGTGGTGGGAGGCTGCTTAGGGTGAGTCGACTTTTTTTGTGGACGAGGATCACCAAGCTGATGTGCAGTCCTACCGACCCGGTCCTTGCTGCTTCAGTGGTCAAGGGTACCTTTGCCGAGCGACACGTTCCGCCTTTCATACGTGATCTCCTCCTGGTGAGCTGACTCCCCTGCCTTGTTTCTCCATTGACAGCAGTGCGAAGCTGGAATCAACGACGGAGCGGCCACACCATACCTCATGATACCCCTCCTCATCTTCACCGCTCATTCCCCTGCCAAGGAGTACTTTCTCGACACTATACTTCGAGAGACGTTGTTGGGGATGGTGGGTGGATTTGCGTTGGGAACATTGGCGAGACTGGCTTGGGATGCTGCCAGCAGGAGAGGGTGGATTGATAAAGAGAGCAGGCTGGTGTGGACTATCGCTCTATCGATCTTTACTGTTGGACTGGTAAGTACAAGCAGATCTCTGCCCTTCGGCTATTCGGCTGCTCGGCTGCTCGGCTGACGGTAGTTCAATCTCATCGACTCCAACGAGCTGCTGGCGTGCTATTTCTGCGGAACAGCTATGAATTGGAGCGGTCACCTACACGAAGATGTACGTCTCGTCGATCTGGCTCAGCTGACGACCAGGATCTCCATTCACACTTTTCGGAAGGTATCGACGCTCTCCTCGACGTGGCTGTTTTCACCACTTTCGGAACTGCTCTACCTTGGGACGAATGGCACAACAACGAAAACGACATGATCACCCTACCGAAGTTGGCCCTGTTCGGTGTGCTCGTCATCCTGCTTCGTCGCTTACCTTCGGTGTTCGCCTTGCAGAAATTTATACCGGAGATCCGTTCGCCACGAGAGGCGTGTTTTGTGGGCTGGTTCGGGCCAATGGGTGTGGGCGCACTATACTACGCTCTCAAGTCTGGTGCGTCGCCTATCTACACTTCGCCAAGCACAAGCAAGCGCTGAATCTGTAGCTGAGATGGCTGAGCCAAACTCCTTCATCAAGCAGCAACTATACTCTATAATTTCATGGGTCGTCTTCCTCAGTACACTCGTACACGGTAAGCCTTTTGTTGTTGAAGGTCCAAAGCTGATGGCAGGCACGACTGTCCCTCTCCTTGCTCTAGGCTCATCGGTACACCCTGACTTCCATCCTCGCTTCCTAGTGCGAGACACAACAATGAGTGAGGCGGGCGAGACTGGAGACGCGGATGAAAGCACCTCTCTGCTCAACCGCGTCGGTGACGACCAAGGCGAACCCATTACTCGAGCGGAAATCGACAAGATCCTCACTGGTGATCATGGAGACGAGGAGTCACTCGACTCGAGGCAGCAAGATGCGTTGATAGGCCAAGGATCGGGACTGAAAGGGTGGGGAAGGGGAAGAGTGACAGTGTTTGTGGAAGGGTCGAATCTATTGATTTGCGATGAAGAAGGTGAGTCGGGTCGTTGATGTCGGGATGTATAGCTGACGTGCAGGTGATGTATCTATTAGAAAGATCAAGGCTTAAGTGTAATGCATACGCTGTATCGCTAGCACCAAGCTGTGGGTCTCGCATCTTCGCTTACGCTCATGATCTCCTCGCCAACAAAGGATGAGATGGCGATCTCTCGAGGACGCATGAAACGCCAGCTTTGCGACTTCTAGTTGGCGAAGTAAAGGTTGCCATTTCCCCCACTCTCGCTTAGAGTGCAGCTCCTTTGCATCGGTATAGAGAGGCAAAAGCCGTTCGGTCGCTGAAGCGCATCGTCCAAGCGGTCTCTCAAACGAGCGGGATGGGAGAAGGCCAGGTCGACGAGTATATCTCGCCCATGAGATTGGCCACCATCTCGACATTATACTCAGCTCTTCCACCTACAGCATGTCACTCATTCGCCGCACCGAAAGCCGGGAACGGGTCACCGAGGTATGGCGCAGTGACGAGGACGACTCTCTCGCATACGCTTCCAAGTCTTCCAAGGATGATATCGCTTCTCTCATCAGATATTTGCGGAGAAAGCTTACCATAGCTGACCCTGACGAAGGAGGGTGGATAGATGAGTCAGAGGAGGAAGAGGTGAGTTTCTATGAGAGTAGGACTGCGAGGATCGGGTGGAGTGGTAGTGATGATCGCGGTCGAAGAGGTCGCTCACGCCATGCGATACAGCAAAGAGAACATCGGCACCATCGGTCTCTCAGCAGAACCAGCGCTCGCCATGTCACCTCGATCAGGTCTGAGAAATCTCGGGGCCAATCCAGACCTACCTTATCGCGCGGTCGACCTCGTGGACAGGTGCATTTCTACAGGACCTCGACGCCTGATCCTAATCCTGCTCCGCAGAGCAGTCTCCTCGGATCATTTCTGTCGCTTGTGACAGCTCCTCCGCGAGAGCGGTCGTTGGTCGATACCAGGGGGAATGCATGGTTCCCCTCGAGGATATCTGTGCCCAGAAGCAGGTCAGTCTCCCGCTCGAGAGGGACCGCCAACGCCTGGGTCAGGGAGCGTGTGGTTTCTCAAGAGCGGTCTAGCGGCGTTAGATTTGTTTCGCACGAACGGACCACAAGGCAGGCGCGCCCAGTCCGTTCTACTTCTACTACTCGCAGCATTGGCACCATGGAGTCGGGTCGAGAACCAAGCATCGGACATTTATTGGGCATGTAAAACATGAGATGCATCGATATCACTTGGATTATGCGGCGGGGCCCGATTGACCTAAATGTTGCCTTCGAGCGGGATATTGTTCTGTAGCATCTTGACAGCCATCTCGAACAGATAATCCAAGCACTCTGCCTGCGTCTTGGCCGATGCCCAGTCGTTGCCTGCTCGTCAGCTTCAATCCTGATTCGTCATATCTGCCGCCCTGCCCCCCTATGCTTCTCGACTCACCCCAAACGTAAACCCCGTGCCGCCTGACCAACACGGCCGCAGCATGCGGGTACATTTTCATGGCACGGGCCATTCCATCAGTAAGATCTTCTTCGTCTGCCGTATTCTCGATAATGGGTACTTCCAAGGTATCGAAGAACCTGAGGGTGGAGCCGTTGCCGCCTAGCCGAATGCCTTTGATCATTTCTTGGTTGGAGATGCGGAATGAGTGGGCATGCCGAGGGAGCAGAAGAGTGAGGAGGACTAGGAAGGTCAGCACAGCATGGTGAGGTGAGACGTCGATGATTCGTCCGAGACCCAGAAGGGAGAGAGTCATTCAATGTCGATCGGGGACTAGTACGTACCAGCATGTTGAGAGTGGGTATGTATACACGCTCCAGCGTTCCTCTGGGTGAAAGCGTTCCAGAACAAAGGCGTACAAGCCGACTCTTTCAAGCCCTACTTGGATTAGCTCCAATCCTCTTCACTTTGGTCCTGCTCTTGTCGGCACGTGACGTTCTCACCTTCGTGGTTGGTATTCTCACAAAATCCCGCTTGGATCCAGACTTGGGAATAGACGACTGGGCGAAGGGAAGGACAAAGATGTGTTCTGGGCGGATCCGCTCCTTCTGAACACCCGAGGGAGCGAGGTAGACATATTCGCTGCCTGGTCAGCTTCATCAATGCGAGGGGAGCATGCCAGACTGTGGTGGGACCTGGCAGTATGATGCTCACTCTTTACGAATAGAAATACCTCCTCCTGTACCTGTGACCCAGCCCAAGTCTAGCAGTCAGCCCAACCCTGGCAATTGTAATGGATAGCCCACTCACTGTAAAACCCTCGACATAGCTCGGGTATGAGATTGGCAGGCTGCAATCAGCGATGATCGCTACGTGTGGAAGCAGAACCCACATGCTCTGGGTCGTTGCTCTGGACCAAGGTCTCTGGGTCGAAGGAGCCGTCTGACGTCTGACAGTCAGCCCACGTTCGAGGAGGATTGAAAATAAGGCTACCTTTTGATGAGCGATCTGCGAGCTCGATGCTGCTGACTTGGGGAGATCGACGGAAGTGGACATGTCGAGAATTCGATGAGGAGAGGATGAGACTACCAGCAGAAGCTGACGAGCGACGCCGAGGTCAAGAGATGAAGATGGTCAAGAATGAAGTATCAACAACAAGATGAAACAGCTTCGCTCAAAAGTCTGAAAGTCCATCCTCCGACTTTTGGCTTTCGTCCACCACCCATTTGGCGTTCGCCTTGCTACATCTTCCTCCTACTGTAAGATCCAGATTATGCAGGGTAAGCTCCTCTGCATCTCGCCCACCTATCTCTAGTGAGCATTGGCGGATGGCTGACCCCCCTTAGCGGTATCTCTCGACGAGGTTGACACCCAATACTCGGCAGACTGTATCGAGTGGTGTCCCTTTGAGCCGTACCAGAGCCTCTTCATCTGCGGCACATATCAAGTGCTGGAACCGACGTCGACCACCTCTTCAGAACGACCTACCAGTGTGAAGGACGACGAGGAGTCTGATGAAGAGGATCTGACGAGCTCCGCTGGACCTTCGCAGACTCAACGAACGGGCAGGCTGTTGCTCTTTAGTATAGACGAGTTGACCGGTAAAACGTAAATCAACCCACCTGACGATATAATAAAAGGAGCTGACCTGAAGGACGGAATTGCAGAGAATCGATACTCCAGCTATACTCGACGCCAAATGGTCACCCAACATCGATAGCACCGGTCGACCGAGCTTGACCGTTGTAGATGCCAAGGGTCATTTAACAATATACAGTCTCGACACGACTACGGTCAGGCAATTCATTCTGATAGCCTTTGCTGTAGTGCTGTGTTGATATCTCAGAGACGACTTGAGGCTGTACAAACAGTAGATGTAGAGGAGGAGATGATACTCTGCCTCTCCCTCGATTATTCTCACCGGCTCCACCCGTACGTCCCCCCTCTCCACCCAAATTGGTACTGGCGCTGAAATATACAGGTCGACCCAGCCACAGATTATTACATCCCTGTCTTCTGGCTCGCTCGCTCACTTGAGTCCATGTTCCACTGGAGAGTACGAGATCACCCGATCGTGGCACGCACACGACTTTGAGCCATGGTGTGCGACTTGGGACAATTGGGACCTCAATACCGTCTGGTCCGGTGAGTGAACTTACTACACGTTCCCATCGTGGAACAGAGTTGACGATAGGTGGTGACGATCTCAAGCTGAAGCGGTGGGATATACGGGATACGACCATGCCCAGCTTTACCAACAAGCGGTTCGAAGCTGGAGTGACGACTATCACCTCTTCGCCTTACACCGAGCATCTTCTCGCTGTCGGCAGGTACGTCTACACTTCGGTCGCATTCACGGATATTATACTGATGGTCAGCTATGACGAATCTCTCCGCCTCTTCGACACTAGATCACCCATGAAGCCTCTTCGCACAATACCCTTAGGCGGGGGTATCTGGCGAGCTCGATTCCATCCTGATCCTTCTCGCTCGAACGAGATGCTCATCGCGTGTATGCACGACGGCTTCAAGGTGGTCAAGCTCGACTCGGATGTGTTGTCTGATATTGGGCAAGCCAAAGCACTGGACGATGAGACGGGATGCGTGATTATGACGAGGTTTGACGGGCATGACAGCTTGGCCTATGGGGCAGATTGGTCGAGACTACCTATGGAGAAAGGAAAGAGCTTGATAGCGACTTGTTCATTCTACGATCATACTATGCATACATGGTGTGCTTAATAGTTACTGCTTCATCTTTATACACCACCAACTGCAGGCTCTCGTAAGACCGAGGACCATTGTTGCTAGCTCCAAGCTTCCACCGTCTAGCCAGTCTTGCCTGCGCCGTGCCCATTCTCCCTAATCTCCGCAACTGTCGACGTAGACGTTGTCCTCCACGTCGGTCCAGCTGGCACACTAGGTCGACTCGGTCCATCGCCCAAAGTCGATACCGATATCCCTCGAGGCGAAGTCGTTGCCCTCCCCATGGGTCCCGCTTGACCCAGTGGAGGCGGAGGCGATCCACCTTCCGAAGAGCTGGTGGTTAAGGGCGGTGGTAGACCCGTAGCAGGCGGGTACGATCGGTTCACGAGCGACTGCGAGGGGAACGACATTGCTCCACCTCCAGGTGTAGCCGATGGGCCAGCTGCACCTCCATCGTCCAGACCCAAAGAATCAGGCATCTTGGTCGGGTATTGCGGTGGATAAAAGACGTCGCCGGCTCGAATCATGCCGAACGCTCCTTCATAGCCTCGTAGATGCTCCGGGGTGAAGGTGTCTCTCCATCGACCGACAAGGTGTCCACCGGTGTGCAGATATCCTCTCCATAACCATCTTCCCATTGGCGAGGTCTGTCCCATGAGCAAGCGTCCTTCCAGCAAGGAAGGGCAGGGAAGGGGGGCCCAGACTTACAACGTATGCGATGGACATGATGACCAACCCATCCCATGCCCTCACCCTTCCTCTGACTTTGCAGATTCCCCAGCTCGTCCTCGCCGTCCCAGATATCAGAATCTCCTTGGTCCACCCTTCCTCGTCCACGGCCTGCTCGTCCACCACCAGCTCATTGCCGTACCCCTCCTGAATCCTCCTCTGCTCGTCGTCTGGATTGAAGCCTTCCTGCTCTGCGTCATACCCAGCGCACAACATCGGTCCTTTGCCTCCTACATCTGCCTTTCGCACCTTGACCACCGTCTCCTTCAAGTCCAGTTCCGTTGCTTGCTCGGCAAAAGTTCCGGTGTACACTCCTCGTATATTCCCTGCCAAGATCTGTCGATACATGTCGAAATCGTAGAACAAGAATTTGGCCCTCCAAAACCCTTCAATCTCGCCACGAAAGGTGAGACAGGGTAGACCCGGCGAATTGTGCGGATCCTGGCAGACGGAGTTTCGTTGCCATTCCCGATCATGGTATATTGAAGGTAGGATCCGAGTGATGCTGAAAAGTCCCGGCAGAGGACCCGTTCCTGTCCCCGCAAAGGTCGAAGAGCCAGGCTTCAGACCCATTCTTCCGGGTTGTCGTTCGAGGAGTCGGAAAAAGGAGAGGTACATGCCAAGGACAAAGTGAGGGGGAGCTCGACGCCAGGTGTATCCGAATCGTTTGTAGGGGACAGCCTTGGATCGCATCGTGACGTCGGGTTCGTGTTGGTCGGTACATCCAGGTTTGCAAAGCGGTAATCGACGATGGTGCCAAGGGGCATAGGTGATATCGTACTGTGTGCGTCAGAAATAGCGTTCAAATGCTCTGGATCGATGCAACAATCGACTCACCTTGGCACACGCAAATACGTAGGGTCGCATCACAAAGATCTTCTCGTCCACCTCTGCCGGATTCTGCTCTGACGACAAGTCGGCTCCCGATATCAATGCACACCACGTCGCCAAAGCCTTTTCTCCCGTCTCCCTTGGATATCCCGGTACAAGCGAATCCTTGAGCATATCTTCTCGATAGAA
>JALPCD010000575.1:0-10171 GCA_026538415.1 Cryptococcus sp. GC_Crypt_1
CTTCACCCAACACCACTCTCTCGCCAAGCTCACGTCGTCTCTTGCCAGAACGCGGTGAATTTGCATAACCTGGCGAGATTGTGCAAGTTGACCAAGAAGGGCATGGTCAACGTCAAGCTCTGCTCGTCCGAGTCGATATCGTGCAATATAGCCTGTCCCATTAGCTTCGAGCGTATAAGACCTGTCCGGTGTGTAGACTCACGGCGGGTTCACGGAGTAGCGAGAGGCAGAGGTTGAAATCGGGTCCTTGGACTGTCGAGGCGAGGGATTTGAGGAGGATGTTGATGATCACGTCTGGGTTGGACATTTGCGGGTTGAACTGGTACCTGCATGTTAGCAAGAAGGGGGCGCAGGAGAGGACATGATGGGAACTGACAGTTTGAGAATGGCGAGGTTGGCGAGGAGATCATATTCTCCATCACGGACCTGCTGAGCGAGGTACTCTTCCATCCACGACAAGTTGGTCGGATTGTATCGGTCTATCACCATGAGTTGACAATCTAGCGATATGGTTCCAAGAGGTTGGTTCGGACTCACCAACACCATGGATGAGCTCCTCGATGACGTCTGTCCTCGATTGGGGCGAGTGCCAGTCGTTCAGGTTCTTCGCAGGGACAGGTAGAGAAGGTGACATGGCGAGTATAAGGCGGTATAGATGGGACAACAGATACAACACCACTCCCTTGTGAGCTGGTGGACTTGGAAAAGACGAGATGAGTGCAGCATGATGGGCGGAAGTATTATTCGTCTTTATCAGTTGCAATAACCCTGACGTGGAGGCCAAGTGCTTTGTGTTGTTGCCCTGACGCGTCTGGATTATCTTTGGGCGTTTCAGATATCCATGACCACAGGAGTATTGACCTATTGACCAATTGGACCATCTTGGACAGCTCGACACGACAACGAGCATGAACGACACGACGACAATATGACATCGACAGAAGTGCCTTTGGGCGCAAAAGTACAAGTCGCAGCTGGGATAGGATATGTCAGATGGGCAGGGAGCAACGCAAAGTTCGCAGCGGGGAAATGGGTCGGTGTGGAATTGTGAGCTGAGCCGGTCCTTGAAGATGTTCGTAGCTCATAAGTAGGATCGAAGCGAATGGGAAGAACGATGGGAGTGTACAGGGGGAGAGGTACTTTGATTGCAAGCCGAAGCATGGAGTCTTTGTCCGACCAAGTCAAGTCCAGGTACTCGAGTCACCACCCGTGAGCTATTGCCCTTTGACACCTTCGAGCGAAGCTCACGTACAGTCTCGACCAGCTTCAACTCGACCTCCCTTGACGCCTTCTGCTTCCAAGACCTCGCAGACCAGTACCACGCCTCGCAATGTATCGCCTCTCAAACAATCGCTCTCCGCTTCTTCTGCCGGCCACAGCACCCCTCCTCGAAAGGTCTCTTCCTCTTCGACAGCCGTATCACCCTCCACGCAACCCACACCGGTCACTAGACAACTATCCACCTCTTCTATAACTCCTCAGATCTCACGTGCGCCCTCCACAGCGCTCAAACGACCACCGTCCGTCGCAGGAACCGTCACGTCCAGCAGAGCGCCCACGCCGCAGACCACTGACGAGATACGCCCAAATGCCGACGCTCGAGCGATGCCCCCTCCACCTTGCTTACCCACTCACCGAGCCGCCTCTCCCGCTACTGCTCTCCCACCCACTCAAAAATCGATATCCTCTGCCTTCGCCTCGTCGACCCCGCTCGAACCTGGCGAATCGCTCAGAGCTCCTACGCCGGACCGCGAGTCCGCTGCGGCGTCTTTTGCGCAAAAGAGGGAGTTGGAAGAGCTGCGTATCAAGATTAGGATACTAGAGACTAGGCGAACAGAGGACCAAGAAAGGATAAAATCGTTGGAAGGAAAGGTCGGAGAAGCGGATGCGTTGCGAGCTGCGCGAGTCAAGCTACAATGTCGGTCGACTTGCTCAGATCTAGTCTTCCACCGCAGCTGATGGCCAGCCAAATTTCAAGAGATTCAATCGTCGCTTGTCGCTGCTCAGCGATCTTCGAAAGATCTGCAGTCGGAAAATACGCACCTAGAGTCGAGGACGGCAGAAGCGATGGATCAGCTCGAAATGGCAGCATTGGATAGAGAGGTGGCGGAGGAAAAGGCGGAGGCGGCAGAGGTAGAGGTGCAGAAGCTTAGTGAGAAGGTTGAAGAGCTCGAGATGGAGATCGCGGTGTTGAAGGAGGAAAACGGTGAGCTTTTTGGGCCTGAAATCGGATATGAGCTGACTTTGGTAGAGGTGTTTGAGCGACCGGCTGGTGGAGAGGGTGAAAGGTCGTCTTTGGCGTTTGTGCAGCTGGAAAAGCACAACGAGCGATTGAAAGAAGCCTTGATTAGGTAAGCTCGATTCGCAAGTTTTCGCTGTACTAAGCTCATGTCAGACTGCGAGATGTGTCGAGCGAGGCGGAAAAGGATCATCGAGCAAAAGTGCAAGATCTGGAGAAAGAGCTGTCGTCGATGGAAGATCTCGCTGGTGAGCTGCTTTGGACTGTAGTTGAACTCGACTGACACAGCAGGCCGATATGAGATGGCGGAGGCAAAGCTGGCAAACGCGGAGAGTCAAGTGGAGGATCTCAAGATGCAGCTTGACGATGCGCTCGGGGCTGAAGACATGCTTGAACAGCTCACCGAGCGTAATCTACAGATGGGCGAGGTGAGCTAAATCCTTTAGCGGTTTTTCCTAAGCTGAGCTAACATACTGCAGCGCATAGAAGAGATGCGAGTGATCATTGAGGATCTGGAAGCGCTCAAAGAGCTAAACGATGAGTTGGAAGAGGGCCATGTCGAGGCGGAGAAGCAGCTCAACGAAGAGATCGGTGAGTAGGCTTGGCTTGGGTTTTGGCTTTTAGCTGACTCGCATAGACAAGCTGAATGGCGGTCTGCGAGACGAAAGAGCACGATCAAACGATCTCGACTCGGTTGTTCTTGATATGGAGGCTACCTTGAACCAGTTTAGGGATCTTGTCGGGAACCTGCAAACGTGAGTCAAGGCGGGGTGGTCGAGCTGATGTTTTAGCGAGATGGACGAGCTACGCATGCAGCAAGCGACGCAAGAGTCCGAGTCTGCTTCGACATCAAAAGAGGCTCAGGCGTTGATGAACCTCAATCTGAAACTACAGTCGACGGCTGCAAAGGCTCAAAGCAAGACAATTGACCTCGAGCTGAAAAAGCTGGAGGCAGCGCAGCTGGCAGAGCACATGAGGATCGTCACGGTGAGTGCAAGCTGTCGAGTGAAGCTGACGCACAGGCCTACCTTCCAGATCGATATCACGAGACCGAGATCGAGTCGACCACGTTGTTCCTTTTCTTTCAACGCATCGGCTCCAAGGTCGACATGCTCGTCCAGACAATCTCTGCTCTTCATGGCATCCCCACATCCCTCCAGTCGGCTACCTCGGAAGCTCTCGTCGGCATTTGCGAGCTTCGAGGCAAGCTACGACACTTCTCCACCCTCAACAAGCGCTTTGGGAGCGTCATGTCCCGTTCTTCGCCCGACGAATGGGTTGTTTACGGCAAAACGCTGGTCGAGGTGAGTGGCGTGGAGAACAAGGTGGATGGATGGATCAATGGGATCCGAGTGGAAGATTTCCATGAAGGCGACTGTGCGAGAGAGTTGGGAAGCTTGATCGCTCAGTTTGACCATCTGGCAGTGACGGTGTTCAATCGACCAGAGCTGGACATTGGAGAGCAACAGTTTGGCTTGGCTTATGGGTTTGACTATGATCTCGACAACTTTGCAGCGGCCGTTGGGTTTGCTCGTCAGGCGATCGTCGGTCTGACCAAGAGTGGCGGTGAGCTTATAATATCTTCTGCGTGGTACAAGCTGACGTATAGACATCGAGATCGAAGTAGGCGAGTCGAGTCTGGAAGAAGGGGTGTATGAGCCTGTACAACGGATTCTCGACCTTGTACGGACGGTCAAGGTTCCAGCAGGGTCGGTCATAGCTTCGTTCAAGTAAACGTGAGCTGACGGGTAGGAAACTCGTTGCGGAAGTCGAAGCCATCGTGGCGACAAACTCGGCCTTGCTACCGGAATCGACAACCGCTCTAGACTCGCTCAACACCTCCGTATCCAACGCGGTTGATCTCGCCGTCCAGCTGGCTCAACGTATCTCTGCCCATATCTCGTCGCTCCACGCAAGCAAGGCGCCACTGCGGCTGTCCGACATCGAAGCTTTCTTGGACGAGGTGACGGCGGAGAGTGCTCATGCCAACGAGGCACCGCCATGGGAGTTGATTGGGATGTTTGTGCAGAGGTTGGGCTCGGAGATTGCGGGAATATTGCCAAAGATCAGAGGGGCCGCCAAGTCTGGCCAAACCGTTTCGAGTGAGTACGAAATGTTGTCTTGATGGGCGAGGCTGAGGATATAGTGGATGTACCGCCGCCTTGGCTGGCGAGAGTAGCAGAGATCGAGGCTGCCGCTTCCTTCAATGCCGATACGGAGCGCAAGGTCGTCGCTCTGTCCGAGGAGCTCAAGGATATGCTGCGAGAGGTCAAAATACGGGTCAGTGTTGCCCTGCCATGTCTCGAAGGGGCGGTGAAGCTGACGTGCAGGACCAAACCTTACAGGAGTCGGGCGTCAAGGTGGAAACGCTCGAACGACGACTCGAGGCGACCCGGAAACAGGCCGAACAGATCGTTGAGCTCGAGAACGACGTTGCCAAAGCCAAAAAGCAAGAAAAGGTCTATGCCGATGCGATCGAGCAGATGCAAAAGGATCTCGATATACTCGAAGCGGAAAATTCCAAGCTGGGCAAGGGGGATCGACAAGCTTCTTCGACGGGTATCGAAGTCCCTACATTATTGACTATAGCGGACCATGGAGCTGTGTCGGAGCAGGTGGATAATCTACGCGCAGTGATTCGCTTCCTGCGACGGGAGAATGCCCTGCTCAAGAGTCGGGATATGTTCAAGGCGGTTCAGCTCTTGCCGAGTCTCACCTACTCGTCGAGGACGGCGGAGGAAGTGCCAGAGCTCGACCCGTCTGGACCGGCTTCTCCGTCCTCTTCGTCGAGCGATGGGGATTCGATCGGCCCTGTCACGCCAAGCAAGCACACGTTGGAGATGGAGTCGAGGATGCTCTGGAAGGAGGTGACGGAATGGACCATTGCGCCAAAGATTGTAGACATCACCAAGAGCCCATCTACAGGGTGGACCAGGCGGAAGGGCGGGCCGGATGAACAGGTGCGAGGATGGAAGGCGGAAGAAAAGGAGCTGGGTAGACGTGTGGAGAGGTTGAAGGAGAAGACGAGGGTGCTGTGGCGATAGGGACTGTAGGAACGGAGTGGGAAGCGAGTCTTGGAGTTGTACAATCGTAACGTATTTCTTGCCATGCGATTCATGAGTCACGCAAAGAGGCCCAAGCGGGGTTGTACATGGTGCATGCTGTTTCTGGATGCGGATATGGCATCTACAAGGGGATTATATGGTGTTGTAGCTACAGTAGAGGGGGTTCAACCGGTGACGAATGAGGGGGAGGACGTATAAGACGGGGAATACATTCCGTCTACTTTCCCGAACCGTACTATCTGTCAGCTTTGCGCTTTACTATGCATGAGAGCTCACCTTGGAAGTGTACTCGGCGGCCTTCTTGTCAAACGTCGGTCGATCTGTTCGATACTGGTCGGCCTGACAATCAGCTCCAACACTGCTCGAAATGAGATAGAGCTCACGATGGACGAGACGAGCGGATCATCGGGATTGGGCGTAACCAGGAGGTCGTATATCGACATGAAGACTGCTCGTCAGCTAGACTGGAGTGCAACACGAATCTGCAAGCTGACCATTGGTCATCTTGGTTGGAGGCTTCCATTGATCCGTCTTGAGTATGCCCAAACACAGGCTGCTTTGTCAGCATTTGCACTTGCCGCAGGGAAGAAGGGTTTCACTGACTTTCCGTCGCTATCGATGTTGGGGTGGTACATCTTTGTGGTGAATTTGATCTGCTCCATCAGCTAGTATCCGGATGGGGAAGGGCGGGGTACAGTACACTCACGGTGGGCGGTTTGAAAGGGAATTCGAGGGAGAACTCGGTCGTCAAGTGGAATTTACCTCCGGAGTATGGTGTATCAGCCTGTCTATTCAGCTCTCTCACTCCGGTCTTTAAAAAATCAAGGTGAATGGCTAGGACGGGAAAGAAGTGAGGTAAGGAGGAAGGGGAGGAGGATAGTGCGGTCGACTTACGGGACCTTGCATTATGACTGTCCAATTCGACATGTTGCCTTCGGAGGGAATGACGGTGATATTCTCCATAGGATTGTTCATGAGCTCTCCCAGCTCCTACAACGTCAGCGTGGTCACTTGTGTACTCGAGTGCCAGCCCGAACGCAGGGGGGAAAGGAATGGTCTACACCTGCCCATCGTGAACAGTCAAAAAGCAGATGGATACATTGCAGGGGTGGGAGACGACTCACCTTTTGGATGCGCCTGGTCGAGACGTTCGACATGTTACTGCGTCTTCCTCTCTGTCGTTGCTGTATCTGGTGAAGGTGAGGTGAGAGCGAACCATTAGGAAGACACCCGACGCCGGCTGAAACGTCACAACACCGGAGACCCCACATGGCGTAGGGGGGATCAAGACGGAATCAAAACAATCGCTTGGGAGCTCGACGAGATGGTCGGTGATAAGGAAGACACTGAAGTGCCACACTCGGATTTGCAGTTGCCCCTCCCGTCCTCCCATCGGCATTAACCCCCTCTCTCTCTCTCTTCTGCCTTGGTTGTCATTTTTTGATCCCGTTCCTCACTCGCCCTCCCTTGCTGCCCGCTGGTGCTGGGTTGTCCGCTCGCGGTTGCTTGCTCGCTGTCGCACAAAGCTCGTCTTCGCCAACTCACGTTGTAGGTTTAGCACATTCATCATGGTGAGTAGACCCATACCTACATCGACCCACAGAGAACATCCAGCTGACCACGCGCTTCCTCTCTCGACAATCACCTCTATACCCTCTACTTATCCACGACTCTCGATATCGATCTACCTTACTCCTCTTTGTCGACGTTATTTGCCTTTCGATATATAGGGTCGAGTTAGAACAAAAACTGTCAAGCGAGCTTCGCGAGTGCTCATTGAGAAGTACTACCCTCGACTCACTCTCGACTTCCAGTGAGTGTCTTCTTTCGTCTTTCATCAGAGGAGGAGGAGGATTTTGTGCGAACTCGGAAATCGGATGGATGTGGACTAGGGGTGGATGGAAGATGCAATGGAGGCACGATGGCGTACACCTCGTCGGATGGAGAGCATGGACATGAAGATGCCAAGCGTCCTGTGCGGAGAGGCAGCGGTGGATTGGATGGCGGGAAGTCAGAGACGAGACGGGATATGGCGGAAATTATCGTCAAGACACCTTGGCTGACTTTTCCAGCACCAACAAGCGTCTCCTCGATGAGGTCGCATCTGTTCCTTCCAAGCGATTGAGGAACAAGATCTCTGGTTGTGAGTAGTCTATCGCCTCCCAGTCTGGGAGAATATCAAGTTGATGGTATAGTCACCACTCACTTGATGAAGCGAATTCAAAAGGGTCCCGTTCGAGGTATCTCTTTCCGACTCCAAGAGGAGGAGCGAGAGCGAAAGGACCAGTGAGTAGACTCTCCTCTTCGTACCACCTGGTGCACCCTTCCCCTACCTTTTCGCTGTGTCCGTCCTATATCGACAAATCGCATCTACATTTCGATTGGCTCTGTCTCTGCCGAACGACTGTGGGAGCTTCCACTGACTTGCAGATACGTTCCCGAAGTCTCTGCCTTGGCTGCCAACCCCGACGCCCCCGTCGACGTCGACGCCGAGACCAAGGACCTCCTCAAGTCGCTCGGCATGGACTCTCTCCCCGTCAACGTCCAGAACGTCACCTCGTTTGTTCCTCGAGAGAAGAAGGGACGATACGTTCCCGGAGCTGGACGATCTTAAGCGGTTCTTTTGCTGGCTTGGGATCGGAAGGAAAGGGAAAGGAAGGATGGTGTGCCGGGATGGGATGGCGTTTTCCTTCTGTATTGATGAGAGATGGATACACATGACCGAACTTTGCGAGGGTATCAAGTCAAGGACTACTTGGTTTTGAGCCGGCGAGAAGTCACTTCTGAGCCTGTACAGGGAGATTGCAATCGCGGATGTAGAGGGTGAATCCTTAGGTAAGACGGTGGATGTTCAGATCGGCTATTCAGCGGCCAGAAAGGTGCTTGCGAACGACAAGAGGGCGGTCTCGTGAACCGGAGAATCAGTGGGCTCTCCCCAGCACAACATACCTGGAGCAGTCATATAGCGTTTGCATATCCGTCATGACGGTCATAACGGCTCGTTACAAAGAATGATTATAGCCCAGCCGGAGTGCTAATTTGGCACAGCATGGCGATTCACCCAACGCTCTCCACCGCCATAGCTAGTCCTTGCTTGAGCATGCTCCAAGCTATGCGGCCTCCCGCTCTACGAGACCAGAATGGCCACACGCAATACCCTCCGGCAGCAGGTCCTCCCAGAAAACCTGGCCCGTTCGCAAAACCACCTATTCCCAGGCAATCTTCGCCCGTTGCCTCCTCACCTAGCCCGTCAGCTCACACTTGCAGCAGTATCACTCAGCTCACCTTTCTCTCTTCCCTCCCCTTGACTCTCTCCTCCAACTTCGAGCTCCTCTCTAACGCCTTGTCTTTCCCCTCTTCCAGCCTCTTTCTCTGTTTCTTGCCCACCGCCTTGTTCCCTTTCTTCTTACTGTCGCTCACTCCTCCACCGGGTGTGACCATCGTAGCTGGAAGACGCTTGTTCTTGGCCAGCTTGGCTGGGAGGGCTGATGCAGAGGACGAGGCGGTAGCATTCTGGGTGGGAGGGTTAGAGGTCGAGCCGGCATTTCTAGCTTGGATGTTCTGTAGCTGAGTCGCGACTGCCGAGTTTGTGGAGGCTACACTATCAGTACTGCGTCTGTAGGGATGGCGGATCAGCTCACCCGGCATGTTGTGTAATGATGCGGGATTGGTATATGCAGACAAAGGTGACTTCTGGACTACTCGTAGAGGCTGATGGAGGGGGGACTGTGGTCGTAGACTCTGGAAATATTCTGATCCCGTCGGAGGTAGAGTGGCACCCTCGACGCTCGTCGCATCACAGCGCACTTTGCTTTTCGCTTTGGGGATGCTCGATCTAGCTATGCATGAGGTATGAGAGCGGACAGCCAGATGCATAGACTTTGTGCATGAAAAGATAACCTACTCAAGGGAAGGGTGAATGGGAATGATGGTCGAATACTTTCCATATGCGGGACTCCCCATGTTGCCCCACGACGTTCGGAAGTTGCCAGATAACCGTCGCCACCGATCACTCCGTTCTGCACACACCACTCAGTCAGATCCCCCCTCCCATCCGAGACCCCCGACTTTTGTTCTATCCGTCTCATATAGTGTAGTCCTTCCCCGTCTGCTTCCACACACCTATACTACCGACATCAGTGTCAATAACGCGTCGACTTATCTACGCCGCTGTCGATTTGTAAATCGACTTTGGAAGAACGGGCTCGTTGAAGTGGAGATTTCGCTACGAGTACTTATCGAACGACCATCTCGTCAATCTCACCTCTTCTCGCTTTTTCAAACCCAGGATTCGCCTCACATCTCTCGGTGATCGCGCTTCGCAAGCAATACACGACAAAGAATAGGGGCACCGGAAGCGCACGCGAGTCGACGTATACTGCTCGAGCGATTTGTAGGAGGAGGTGAAGGAAAGGAAGACCCTTTCGAACATCCCCTCTAGGAGGCCAGACTCTTCAACCCGTGGACGACTAGTCTTACGACGCCGACCTCGTTCCAAACTTACCTTTACTCGCCATCGTCGACACAGGCCGCCTCCTCCGAGTTCGCCTGTCGTGAGGTCGTCTTCGACATCGACTCTCCCGTCCGCCCGCCTCCTCTCATTCGGCGTCGTTCCGTCATCAAGGGAGGATCAACTTACCAGCACCGATACATCTCTACATCTCGTCCGTTCGCAGCATCTACAGACACCATGGCGTCCATTGATGACCTGATCGCTACTCTCGGAGGAGGTTTACATGCTGGACAACAAGGCAATGACCTGAAAGATTTACACGTCAGTTATCTCCTCCACTTCTCACCGAGTGCCCGACGCCGTCTTCCCCGCCTAATACCCGTTTGTGAACATATTCAGCGCTATCACTCTCTT
>JALPCD010000576.1:0-10164 GCA_026538415.1 Cryptococcus sp. GC_Crypt_1
CCTCGCAGCTCCTCCCTCCAAGAATCCCAGCTCGACCTTCACCTACCCGATCTTCACGGTCAGACGAGGAAGAGCGAGAAGTCGAATTTCTCACTGCGCCTGGATCGCCATCGAACATGACCTCTGGTGGCTTTGTTCCCGAGATACGAACGACCTCGCCTTCACCTCGCCGACCGGTTCTTGAGCGATTCGATTCTGATCTATCCAGTAGGAGCGAAGGGAGGGGTGAGGGAGGTCTGAGCGATTTACCCACTCCGCCCAGGCGAGGAGAGATGTTTGCGGATACTCTGCCAGGTAGCACTGCAGGGAGGATGATCGGGTCGCCCACAAGGCCTATTGGCGGACCACGAGATGCTCCACGTAAGTCGCCCCAATCTGCAGAGCAAGCGCTCATCCCAGTCACTCGGAATCCGTCGATCATGTCGGTCCAACCACAATCTACCGGTCAATCGACCAACACCCTTGATGCGGCCTACGAAGGCGTCTTTAGCCAACTCGACGCTCTGGCTAGCGAGAACCTGACCCTCAGCAATCCTTCTTCCTCGACCCCTACTTTCACGCCTTCGCCTTATTATCGACCGAGCTATGCTACCGGAGCCGCCAATCTCGAGCCTCTCGACGCGTTGTCTGAACGAACAGAACCCCTCTCGACCGCCGGCAGCATTCGTTCGTCCATCAGTTCCGTGGGTCCTCTCGCCAATCCCCACCTCGAATTGGCATCCCAGACCATCGCCAGGCGATTCCCTCTACCTGGGAGTCCGAGTCGAGGTCTCTCGCCAAACTCTGGCAACGACACGACTCCGAAAGCCGGATCACCGCAGGCTTCACCGAAAAAGGCCAGCGACTTGATCAAGATGTTCGAGCAGCGACAATCGGGACCAGCTTCACCTCAACCATCTTTTGCGCAAGCGACACCGAGGGCGAGTGCATACGCAGCGAGTTCATCTGGATCGTCCTTTTCTTTGCCTCCTACAGGGGATAGCTGGACCAGACGACCTCTTGACGATATCTTTTACCGTCCACCTGCTCAATTGGCCTCTTCCGAATCACCTTCTATCCCTACCTCGAGCGAAATCTTGGCCAACGTCCCGCCCTCGGCCTTCCCACCTCCCGCCGAATCTACTCCTGTGCCTGCTCCTAGTCCTCCGCCCAAATCGCCTTCGCCGTTGTCGCAAGTGAGGAGCATGATTGCGAGTTGGAAAGCTCGAGCTGGATCGCCGGCCCAGCGAGTCGTAGGTTCACCGGGGAAGGGTGGAGATGCGCCTAGATTGTTTGGTAGAGATAGAGGATGGAACGTGTCAATCAGGAGAAGAAGGAGGAATGAGACTCCCGATTCTGCTTTGGGGGAGAGAGGGTACGAGGGGAATTCAAAAGAGGAGCAGGAGCAAGATATGAACGGTGTGGCGGAAGCTGGTCCGTCTGGTACCGGTACTACTCGTACGGGTACTCGTAGTGGAGGTGTGGAAGGTGGAAGAGGAAAGGACGTCGAAGCAGGGATGGACAGGGAAATGAGCGAAGAGAAGGCGTTGTCTGAGCTGTCAGCGAGAACGACTCGGTCGGTCGCAAAGAGCTTTAACGGTGAAGTGAGCACTATACCCTTTTTTGAGATGTGCTGGTGGAGCTGACTGGACAGCCCATCCGCGTTGGCCCTCTGTGGTATCTCCATGTACACGGCCTTGATACTGGGGGAGAGGGAGTGTGGGTTTTGGCAGATGGGAGGTTGTACAAAGAAGGACTGCAGTTGAGTTGTAAGACGCCGACCGGCTTGAGGGGGATTGTGAATATAGATCTGGTATTCTGCGATGGTGTGTGCAGATGTGTCTCAAAACGCAAGAGTCGAGAGGGCTGATTATGCAGAAGTGACATCGTGGTATAGCCCTTTGCATCCCAATGCAAATGATATTGGGACAATGGCGGCGAGAAAGGTCCCCGAGTTGGCAGAGGTGTTGCATCCCTTCTTCTTGGTAAGGTCCCGCGCCGAGTCGTTGTGAGCAGATCTGATATGGCAGGAGTACGATGATGGAACGGAGCGACTGGGTTGCGATAGCGCTCGAGACAGAGGTGAGCTCAAATGGCAAAGCTTCTTTCCTGGTTCAAGAAGTTGATGAGATCCAGTACGATGGGTTCAAGCCATGTGGAGAGTGCTCGAGGCGAACATGGACCTACGAGAACGACTCGAACGAGATGCTCCAACTCATTCTCGGCCATCCCTCCATCATGGCCAGGAAGGCTCAGCTTCGACTCGGTTCGACGTCCAGCCAAACGCGTTTGAAGCACATTCTCCGTTCACCGATACAATCTCTCTTCGAGCTACTTCGGACGATCAGGTCATCACTACCTCGGCTGGATTTGCCGCACCTCTGACCCAACGAGGATCGAGACGACTAGCTGCTGGAGGCTTGAACAGGACTCGATCCCTGCGACGGGTTGCTTCAGAGGCGGATCTGTCGGAATCGAGCGGAGGGATGGCAGAATCGGTGCATACTGCGGCGGGTCCTCTGACGGTCGATGCGGCGAGGGCGATGCGAGGTTCGAGGGATTTTACGTTTGCTAGAGGGATATCTCCGCCTACATTGGTCTCTCCGCCTGCTTACACTTCCCCTACGAACGAGAGTGGAGGATTTGGAACGGCCATGTCGAATCTTGGGTCAATGTACGAGTCTGCTCGGTCAGGACAAGGAGTTGGTGCTTCAGAAAACGCCACGCCTGCTGAGACGACTGCTCCCCTCTTCAGTCCTTCTCTACGAACCGCTCAACAGTCGTCGCCGATGACGACTGCTCGACCGCACGCCTCGGATGTCTCGATGTATACTGCACCGACTTCTGCGGCTCAAGGATCTGCTGGACGAGGATCATCCGATCGAGAAATGTTCACACCGCCCGCATCGACAATCGGGGCTACAGCACCTTTGTTTTCCCCTTCATTATCAGAACTGACTGCTATTCCTGCTCTCTCGGTGACTCGACCTTCGCCTGGAAGCTCCACGACTACAGTCGCGCCGAGGGGCCCGAGGGTCGAGCCGGTGAGCCAGTACGAGACTGCTCGAGGATCGATATATTCTGCATCTGGATTGGGTTCACCTTTCGAGACAGCCTTGGATCGAGCTTCGAGGTCGTCCACTTCGTCTTACGACACCGCTCCGCCGCCCATTCCTTCTCGAGATTCGAAATACGGTACTGCTTCTCTCGGTCCGACCAGTCGAGCGTCTTCTCGAGAACCCTCACCTCCACCTGCTCGATACCAGCTACACGATGCGCCTGTTCCAGGTATCTACAACGCCGCTCAACAACACAGCGAGCCGACGCAATGGTCCACCGCTGCTACGCTGAGCGACTCGTACATCACAGCTCGACCGGCTACGGTGCTGCATGACACTGCTCAACCCTCGGCCTATCAGACCGCTCTGACCAAGTCTGGCTCCAACTACCACTCGACTCGACGACCTGCGACGTCGAGATCGATTACGCCGAGCGAAATGACCTCGTATAGGTCATTCGAGCGAGATGATGCGATGACCCATGTATCGGAAGAGTCGGACGTCGGCCTGATTGCGGATCTCGAGCGACAGTCTTCATTTGGTAGCGAGGCGATGCGACTTTCGAGACATCCGACCTTCGTTCATTCAGTACCTGCTCAACCAAGCACGTATGCTACTGCACAAGAGTGGAGTTTGTACTCGACGGATGAGACGCCGTATGTGACGGGTGGGGAGGGGACAGTGTGGTACACTGCGAGAGAGACAAATTATACGACGGCGCCTTCTTGGAGCACCCAGACGACTTATATGACGACTGCTCGAGGGACTCAAGAGTGAGCAAGAATCCTTCTTGAGGGTGGGGATGTCGCGCTGATGGAACAGGACGTATGATACTGCTCCGTCCCAACCACCTCCTCCGCCCACTGTACCCTCGAGCTCGACTTCAACGTCGGTTGGATCGAGGGGACGACGAGTACCTGTTCCCTCGATATCTCCTCCTCCGCCTTCCTCGCACGGTACAACAGACGAGTCGACCACCGTCCCTTCGAGTGCTCGATCCAGCGTCCCTATCCGAGCTGCAGATCTTCAGCGTCTCTTGGTGAGTCGCCGGAATTGAGAAATTGTAGCGAGGAACCCCAACGCTGACGGCAGAATTGGTTGATGGGTCAAGAACAAGCTCGGTCGGGTCAAGCGTCTCAAATCTCAACGCAGCTCGACCGAATCGAAGGCAATACCAAGCTCATCACCGAATTCATGCCCGGTGTGAAAGATCGACCACCTCGAGTCCCAAGCAAAGATCCCGACGATAGTCCACCTCCTTCACCTTCGTCTACCTCGTCGACGGCTACATCGACCGACACTGCTCGTCCGACTACGCCTCCGCCTTATATGTCTGCCGATTCGGTGCAGAGGCAATTTGACGATATACGAAACATGCTGGGCACGCTCATAGGGAGGACGAACGATCTGGCGCAAGCGATGGACCGACCTCGACGGGATCATGTGGAAGATAGAATGGGCAGGATGGAAGCCATGTTGTCGAGAGCTTTGTCTCATTTGGGAGATAGCATGATTGACGATCTCAATTCGCCTAGACGACGACCGACGAGGGACATGGCTCCGGCTTCACCTCGATACAAGGCGCCAACAACGATATCGCAGACTCCGGATGGATCGTACTTTTCCAAGGAGCTCGACGGACCGTATCACGACGACTCGACGGTCAAGGCGCCTGCTCCTCCCAACTCTCTCTGGGATCGCGAGAGCCAGACTTGGAGTCCAATCCCAGAATCCCTGCTCGAGCCGGTTCGACAAGCTCCCGACTTTGATCCAGAGTTTGAACTCGCCAACATGCCGCCCAACACTCCGCCAGAGTTGTACGAACCTCGACCTATCTCTGTACCCGACTTTATTCGAGATCGAGCTCGACCTCGAGGACAGGCTCAACCACCTCAGCCGCCAGCTCAACCTCGACAGCAAGAGTTCGATCAAGGAGACTATCAATCGGAATACGAACAAACGCCAATGCAATCACCCGCCCCTCTGCCTCCGCCCAAGTCGCCCTCTAGTCGATCCATCTCCGACGAAGAGCCGACTCAGGACATGCGAGACGAGCGACCAGATATGTTGCCTCAACAAGGAATGGACGACGATCAAGAAACTCAATGGTCGGTCGATGATATCGCCCATGGCCCTTCTCGTCGATTGCCGCCACCTCAACCTGTCGATTTGCCTACGCCCGTTCGGTCACCTGGTCAATACCCGCCTATGCATCCTGGTGCTGGTATGGGTGCTCAACGGATGCGGCCGCCTTCCGGTCCTGGTGGACCCGGAATGGGTATGCCACCGATGATGCCGCCTGGAGCTGGGGATATGCCTCGTCCGACTATGCCTCGGATCGCCGGTGTTCGGGATCCCATCTCGACAACTTAGTACGTCCAGTCTTCATATCAATTGGCGTTTGCTGATGTGGCAGCTTCCGAAGAGGATTCCCGCCGCCTGGTCCGATGGGTATGCCGATGGGCACGTTCCCTGGTCCGATGGGTATGGGTGGTCCGATGGGTATGGGTATGCCTGGTCCCGTAAGTGATACGCAAGGCTGTAGGTCCTGGAGACTGATCTATTAGGGTATGGGTCCATTCATGCCTGGTCTTCGTCCTGGTCTCAACGGTTTCGGTGGTCCTCTTGGTCCGGTATGACGCCCTCCATCCAAGAGAACGGGATCAAAGATGACGTTTCAGAATGTCAACCCATCAATGCGTCGTCCTCCCTTCTATCCTCCTGGAATACCCTCCAATGGCGAATATGGTCTTCCCGCTGCTGCACACTATGGTCGAGGTGGATCTGCTCCTGTCTATTCGGGAGTTGGTCGGCCTCCTTTGGCTCCTGATCATGGATTGGGCGATACGACTTCTTCTGATACGACGCCTACGCCTACGACCACGGAACACATTATCACGCCTGCCACGACTCCTGCTACCACGCCTGCATCTACTGCGCTTCCTACGCCTCATGCACATACCTCGCCTATGGGACATACCGGGCATTCTGACGAATCGGTAGGTCGTTCAACCTTTGCAATAAGGCTAACGTGCAGGACGACTCGTTCAGACGGACTTTGGAGAATGCCCAGACGATCGCTGCCGCTCAAGGAGATCAACAGAATGAAATGTCTCGGTATCTCCATGGCATGTCGGATCAGATCGAAGACGCTCGACGAGGTCATCAGTCCGAATTGGCCGGTATCTTGTCTGACATTGCTCGACTCCGAGACGAGCTCAAGCCGAAACACATCAATGCGCATGTCTTGCCTGACGGTCGAGTTGTGCTGAGCAACGGAGCGGTGGTTGACGGGATCCGAGGAGCGCCTGCACCCGGAGTTAAGGCTGTGATTGCTCCGCCTAGCGAGAAACACGTCAAGGCGAGGGTTATGCCTGATGGCACGGTGATGATTGGCGACAAGGTGGTCGATGGGATCAAGGGTGTACCGACTGTACCGCTGGATCAGGCGGAGGAGTATACGCCGGAGAAGGTCAAGGACTGGGAGCAGGATAAGAAGCTCGCTTCGTTGGCTGATAAGGGTGAATTAGTTGTCGCTTGAAAGGCAACGCGAGCTGACAGTAGTCGCTGAACTCATGGCGCGGACCGAACCTCACCATCCTGCTGTCATGCCCGCTGCGAATGTCGCCAACGGTCAAACGCTCGATCCGTCTGTCGCTGCTCTGGTCCCGACTGCTTCTCGACCCAACACTGACGTGACGAGGGAAAAGACCGTTATCAAGGAACGAGAAGTCATTCACGATGGGCCGTCTGGACATCACAAGGAACGAGAGACGGAGGATGTCATTGAACGAGACATGGTCACCCATCCTGCTGTAGCTACGACGATTATTGGAGCTGCCGATATCGCCTTGCCACCTTCTGCACCGTCGTCGGCGGGCGGCGGGATCAAGATCAACCCGAGGACTGGTAAACCGCTGTCGATGCCTAAGCCTCTGTCGCTTTCGCCTCATTCCATGTCGCCTATTGTACCTTTACCCGATGTTCCAGCTGGTTCCCATCTGGTCCGAGAAGAACATGAAGAGGTATGTCTCTAAACCTCATCAAGTTGACATGGTGCTGATGGAAGATTATACAGCGACCAAACGGTATGGGAGAGCCTGTCCATACGCATACGACCACTCGAACATACCTCAAGCCCGATGGCACGCACACCACAGTCGTCGATCAAGCCAATGTCCCGCCCACTCACCATACCCATCCTGCGCCTATATCTGTCGTCCCTCCTTCCGCTATGATCATGGGAGATCAACCCACCGCCGGTGCTGGACCCGGCTTGCCTCATCATACGATCTCAGTGCATGAAAATATGGTCCGACAACCCCCGGTGACTGGAGTCGTAGGAGCAGGCGGAGATCCAGTCGACATGATTCATCACTCGGTATCGGAGGTTCGACCGATCACGCCTGCAATTGGAGGAGCAACTATGGCGAATGTTCCTGCTGGTGCTCTTCCTCCACCTGGATCGATGGCAGGAGCTGCTCCTTTTGCGCCTGGCTCGAGGTTGGTCAATGTGCCCGCCGGAACCACGGCTGGAAACCTTCCACCTGGTACGATGGTCCCCAACCTCGCTCCTGTTACGACAGCTCCATACGTTCCCGCCGATACACTCGCGCCCAATATGCCGACAGCTACGACCGTCGGCAACGTTCCCGCCGGCAAAGTCAAGACGCCGAAGGAGGTTTGGTCGACGAATCATCCAAAGACCCAACCCGCTGCTACGACCATGGCCAACGTTCCTACCCAGCCTGCCGCTGTCCCCGCTACGACAGTTGCCAACATTCCGACCGGTGATCCGATGACTGGAACGGGTGCACCTCTTCCCGTCTTGCCAGGTGGAGTTGTCTCGAATGGTGTTCCATACGCTGCGGGAGGTGCTCCTGGACCCGCTAAGCCTGCTGTACCGCCCAAGTAAGCTTTTCCTCGTCTAGCAAGGACATCGGCTGACGGTGTAGGTCTATGACCGCTCAAGGTGTACCTTTGGCTGGCGCTCCCGGTTCGACAGTCTCCAATGTTCCTGCTGGCGCTGTGGCCGCTATGCCTGAACCCGCCAACATCATTGAGATGCACCACGACAAGACGGGTCGAAAATCTCCCGGTCTTCTTGACAAGCTCAAGGGACATGGCGGCACCGAAAAGCTCAAGACGACGACTGTATCGCCTTCTGGATCTACGCTCGGTAACATACCTTCCGGTCCACCTCTGACGAGCGAAATCCAACCTGGGATGGGCACTCGATTCTCCGATACTGCGCATATCATTCCGCCGCCACCTGCAGCTGGGACCGAGTATGTCGCCAATGAGCTGGGTCAGCCAGTCCTCGTTCCTATAGGCGACTCGAAGGGGAACAACAAGCTCAAAAAGAAGCAGGATGTCGTCATGACGCCGGGTGGTGGTCTGCCGGCTGGAGCGGTGCTTGGCGATGGAACGACTGTACCGCCGATCATCCCACCCTCCCGACCTGGTTCTACGGCTCCTCTAGGTGGATTTGGATCAACTATACCGGCTGTCGCACCCAAGCAAGACTCTATACCGATTCTCGACGAGATTGTCCTTCCCGACGGAACGAGAGCGTATATTCGCAAGGGATCCGCACCTGCTCCTCCTCCATCGGCACCAGCGACCGCTCTACCTCTCGCCTCGATGCCTACGGTCCCGTCAGCTGCTCCGGCCATGCTGTCGAAGAAGGACAAGCAGAAGGACAAGACCGACCTTGCCGCAGATGCAGGAGGGACGAGTCATCCGCACGGGCTCAGCGAGTCGGAGATGGGTCGAGGACACTGTTCGATGTGTTGTCCCACGGCACCTCGGGATGCTTCTGGGCGACCCATCTATCCCTGTGCCCATCAAGATGGACTCTCTGGTCCGAGTGCAATGGATCGAGCTCAAGCTGCTGCAGGACACAATCATGGCAAGAAGAAGGCTACTCCACCTGTCGTTGCGCCTATGGATATCCCTCTGCCGCCGGGAGACGGAATGTTGGACCCTATGGACAAGCCGCAGGGCAAGCTGGTCAAGGGTGGCAAAGGTCCAGGTGGAGGTGGAGGTGGCGGGATGGGAGGCAGTCCGGAGGAGATGGCGATGGATGATGCGAGGAAGCTCGCCGGTATGTTATGGTGTATTGGCTTCGAGAAGGGAAGGTAGCTGATCATATAGCCAAACAAAAGGCTGCTGCAGAGATTGCTGGTAAGTTTGATTTACCTCGATGGGGTATGAACGCTAATAATGATGCAGCTGCGGAAGCTGCCGAAAAGGAGCGAGTGCAGAAAGCCAAGGCGGACAAGGCCAAGATGCTCGCTGATCGACATCAACAGCAAGTCGAGGTTCTACTCAATCTGCAAAAGGCTCTCGTACGTCGACCGTCTTCCCCGGTTTAATCCAGCTGACATATAGGACCTTATGGCGAACGAGGGTAAAGCGAGCAAGACGGCGATCGATGAGAGGACTAAACTGTCCGACAAACGAAGGACGGAGAAGACTGCTCGAGACAAGAAGATTACCGAAGCGCTAGACAAGCTGTTGGCTGGGAATGACGAGACGAAGAAGGCCAAGGCAGCGGATGACAAGAAGCCAGGAACTCAAGCCATCCTCGATGCTCTCAAGTGGGTCCGGTCGTCCAATCACAGGAGGATGGCAACTGACGAGATAGGAGTGCGGGAGATGGGCAAGCTGCGTTTTTGCGAAAGCTGGCAGGGGAAATCATGGAGCAAAATTCGAACCAGCATGGTCTCACGCAAAAGGCGGCTCAGACTTCAGCGAGGGAGCAGGTCGGCTTCAATTTGGCTGGATATTTGAACGACTTTTCGAAGGCTCTTTCGGTATGTCGACCGGTGTGCATGAGCATTGAGCTGATGAGGCAGGGCGAGGTACGAGTGTTATTGAAGGAAGTCGGAGATCTACGAGAGTCGAGAAGAGCACTGTACATGTGAGCGACCTGTTGGTAATAGTCTGACGTAGCGCTGATGCCATTTAGGGAGATTGCCGATCTACTGTTGATGAAGGGACGGCAGTCCGCAGGGTACATGTCCTTCCTCATCTGTCCTCGTTATATACTGACAAGGTGCAGAGATCTCATGGCCATCTTGCCATACCCCGTCGCACCGCCCAAGAATCCCCAACAAAAGGG
>JALPCD010000577.1:0-10155 GCA_026538415.1 Cryptococcus sp. GC_Crypt_1
TCGGTGTCGAAGGGGGGAAGGAGACGTTTCATCTCATCGTTGATGGCCTAGACGCGTCGATGACCCCTGCTCGCCATCTCACGACGTACCTTTGACACCACGGAGAGTTCGACCATTCTATTCGCTCACAGCCGAGTGTCGCTGCAGGAGCATGTAGGTTACATCAGTCATATCAGAAAAAAAGGGTTATCAACACGCGGAGACTAAAACTCTCCCTAGGCATCTATGAGGTTCTCCTCCTTCTTGGTCTCCTCCTTTGGCTCCTCCTTCTTGGTCGACTTTCGAGAGTAAAACTCGGCCAGAATCTGCTCCGTCAGTATACAACGCCTGGTACAAGCAGAGAAACAACTCACCTTGGGGTTGATTCGGTTAAGCGACTCTTTGGGGAAGATCCGCAACAAGTCCCAGGCGATGTCGAGCGACTCGAAGATCGTTCTCGACTCGTATGCTCCTTGACCAACAAACTCCTTCTCGAATCGGTCCAAGAACTCCAAAGCGAGCTTGTCATCGGCCGACAAGGCTTCCTCTCCAACGACGGCCTTCATCGAGGCTGCGTCTTTACCCACAGCGTACTTGGCGTACTGTATCCTCAGCTGATTGCTTGCAGTAGAAGGTGCTGCACGTACCAGCTGGTTGGACACATCTCCATGATCCTTTCGGGTGAGCTTCTCTCCAATGGCACTCTTCATGAGACGAGAAAGAGAAGGAAGGACGTTGATTGGGGGGTAGATTTGTCGGTTGTAGAGTTGTCGGTCAACAAAGATCTGTCCCTCTGGTTGTCAGCTATTTCAACATCGATCAAGCTCACCTGTAATGTAACCTGTCAAATCTACACAAGTCAGCTTGAGCCCTGGTTTCGAACAAACTATATCACTAACCGGGAATAGGGTGGGTGATATCTGTCAATCAGCATAGTCTTCCTCGCTCGCGGACGGAAAACATACCGTCGTTGGGCATAGTGAGAATAGGGACCTGAGTAATGGATCCGTTCCTTCCCTCTACTCGACCAGCTCGCTCGTACAAGGTCGACAAATCGGTGTAGAGATAACCAGGGTACCCTCGTCGACCCGGGACCTCTTCTCGAGCAGCAGACACCTATTTGTCAGTGGAGTGTTCTTGCCATGTCACCCACCTCTCGCAAAGCATCGGCGTAGGACGACATGTCGGTCATGACGACCAACACATGCTTTTCCAACTGGTAAGCGAAATACTCGGCAGTCGTCAACGCCAATCGAGGGGTGATAATACGCTCGATACTGCTGTCAGCACATTTATCATCCGCGGACAGACATACGTAGGGTCGGAAGCCAAGTTGACAAAAAGTGTACTGTTGCTGATAGATCCACTCTCCTCGAAATCTTGCTTGAAAAATCGTGCAGTCTCCATGTTGACACCCATGGCAGCAAACACGATGGAAAAGTTGTCCTCGTGTCCGTCGTGTACGCCCTTGCCTGCTCCAGGTCGCTTGACGAGACCGGCTTGTCGACAAATCTGAGCAGCGATTTCGTTGTGCGGTAGACCGGCAGCACTGAAGATGGGAATCTTTTGACCTCGAGCGATAGAGTTCTGCCTTTTAGCTCGAGCTTCGAGAGGCAAAATGATGCGACTTACCATAGTGTCGATGGTAGAGATACCAGTTTGGATCATCTCCTCCGGGTAGATACGAGAGTAAGGGTTGATTGGCGATCCTACCCCATCAGCATTCGCCCCTCTCACAACAGTCCCGACTCACCGTTGATATCCAAGTAATCCTCGGCGAAGACTTTCGGTCCCTTGTCGATGGGGTTTCCACTTCCGTTGAACACTCGACCCAACATGTCCTCTGAAACAGCGAGTTTCATCGACGATCCCGAGAATGCAATTCGAGTAGCAGAGGTATCGACACCGGTGGTACCCTCGAAGACTTGCACGACCGCCTTGTTTCCGCTCACTTCGAGCACTTGTCCACCTCGGATCGTACCATCTGGCAGAGTGATTTGGACAATCTCGTTGTACGAGGGGAACTACAGGGGTCAGCCAAAGATCAAATGCACGTGGAGGTTCAACGTACAGAGACATTCTCCAGGACGACCAGCGGACTGATGTCAGTACTCTTCGGGCTTCGTAAACTTACCCGTTGACAGCTGCGACGGTTCGGTAGTCTGCATATCAGCGATGTACCAAGGATGCTGGGCTCAGACTCACCTAGACGAGGTCGGACTCCATACTCCTTTACCGCTGCGGCCTGCATGATGAGCTCCTTATTCAAGTGTACTCAACATACCGCATTGATCTGGGCGAGCTCTCTGTCGGATATTTTAGCGTCCGCCATGCTGTCTTTGATTCGAGCGGGGGGTTGATGCGAAAGGAAGTGAACAAGGGATAGTTATCACTCGTATCGATGATGATGCTGAGGCAAGGGCCAACCGGGACCGGTGGGTCAAGAGAGACGATTGGCGGTATCAATTCTAGAGTACCCAGCGAGACACGTCACAAAGATGTGGGGTATCCGCATCTAGCATCAGCATGCATCATGCATAGAGTATGAGTATGGACAGACAGACGCTCAGTGCTGTATTTGACAATTGGAATACAACAAGCATGGAGACGACAGCAGAAGCGGGACCATCGAGGTCGTCTAGCTCGTCGTCGTTATCGAGGGGATAGTCTGCCCCATCGGTCAAGGGGAAGGAAAGAGCTATCGAGCCGGAGGACGAGACGACAAATGGCCGGGCGACCTCGATCCATGCTGCAATGGATGATGAGGACGGTAGCGAGGTCGAGCGATCAGACGGGGACGAGGATGAAGACGTGGAAGAGGTAGGAGACGAAAGTGGAGAGTACGAAGAGGAGGAGCCGTGAGTCGACTCTCTTGGATCAAGCTGATTGTAGCGTTCTCAAGTACAGCAAACTGAAAGGTCATCTGCCGGAAGTGCTAGCGAAAGACCAAGTCTCTACAATAGCAGTCGGTACGAGGATCATTGTGAGTGACAATGTATACCACGAGGTTATATTGCTGACTGTCTAGGCTCTGGGAACGCAACATGGCATGGTCCATGTGTTATCGTACGAAGGGAACAAGATCAGTTCGTATCGACCTCATTCTGCCAATATCACCAGTATACGCCTGGACGAGGAGAACGAGATCATAGCCACCGCGTCTTTCGAAGGTGAGCGAATGACATCTCTCTTGCGGCTCTGGTCGCTAATGACAGGCCGAGTGATGATACGCTCTCTAACTACACCCGAAACCCATGCGTTCGACTACCATCGCCCTCTACACGCTCTCGCCCTCGAACCGGATTTCAACAAGAAAGCGAGCAAAGCCTTCGTCTGCGGAGGACTAGCTGGGAAACTTGTGCTACAGGAAAAGGGATGGTTGGGATACAAGGAGCAAGTGATACATTCTGGCGAGGGACCCATTTGGGCTATCGAGTGGAGGGGCAATTTGATAGCCTGGGCAAACGACTTGGTGAGGGAACGCCTCGCGGTGATCGGCTGACAGCAGGGTGTCAAGGTGTATGACACGACGAGTGGGCAGAGGATAGGCTATATCAGCCGAGAGGACAACGCACCCAGAGCAGAGCTGTTCAAGTGTTCCTTGTTGTGGAAAGATGACTCGACATTGATCATCGCTTGGGCGGACCACATCAAGGTCATACGTATACGCACTCGACCCAAAGCCCAGTCCGACACCGGCCTACCGACATTGTATCTGCACAACACCGGCTTGTTCCAATTGGACTGCATGATATCCGGTATCGCGTTCTTCGGATCAAAATACGTCGTTCTCGCTTACGTTCCGCCAGACGATTTCGACGAGACGGAGATCGACCGGGAAGCACAACGAAGGAAAGCTGCAAATAGACCAGAGATACGTCTGATCGAGAATGGAGAAGAGGCCATGGCGGACGAGCTGAATCTTACCAACTTTCACACCAACGGTTGCAACAATTATTCGCTCGTCAAGTCGGGTCGACCGGGAGATGAGCTTTACCTGGTCGTTTCGCCGACGGAGATTGTCGAGGTGCGGCCGAGAGACGAGGTGGATCACATCAACTGGTTGGTCGATCACGAGCGGTTTGAGGAGGCTCTGGCAGCAGGGGAGCAGTTGAAGGAAAAGGGGAGGAGCGACTTGGACATCAAGGCGATTGGAGCGAGGTACCTGCACTATCTCGTTGATAAAGGTAAGTCAGCTTCATGAATCAGGCTGACGTCGCAGGAGAACATCTGCGTGCTGCTGGTCTGGCAAAGAAGGTCTTTGGGCAGGACATTCAGGCTTGGACGGCATGTATCACGTTGTTCATGGACCACGGGAAACTCGACGTGAGCATCCTTGCATACTTCTGAGGTGAAGCTAATTTCAGGCCATACTCCCCGAGATACCCACCGCTAGCCCTCAACTCGATTCAGCGACATACGAAAAGGTGCTGAACGAGCTGTTGGACCACGACAAGGAGGTACGTAGCTACGATATATCTCGGCTTCTGCTGATCAGTAGGCTCTGGTCAAGACGGTCCGCTCCTGGCCAGCAGAGGTCTATCATGTCGACACGGTGATGGGTACGATCCAAGGCGAACTCGCTGCTTCGAGGAACGACAAGCTCCTGCTGGAAGCCATGGGCGAAGTGTAGGTCCACGTCGTGCGGCATCGCTGACTGCAGTCTACTGGCAGACGGCCGACCAGACAAGGCGCTACCCTACTTCCTTCGTCTTCGACAACCACGCGTATTCGACCTGATACGCAAGCACAACCTTTTCATGTCGGTGCAAGATCAAGTCGTCCTTCTCGTCGATCAAGGACCCGACTCGGGCGCTATACCTCTCCTGGTCGATCACATACACTCCATACCTGTAAGCGTCCTTTTCTGGAGCTCGAAAACTGACATGACAGATTGAACGAGCAGTGCGACAATTGGAAGAGAGGCCCGAGTACCTCTTCAAATACCTTCAAGCGATCTTTGAAAAGGAACAAGCGCTCGCCTTCCCATATAGCGACCGGATGATCTCCCTCGGCGCGACGTACAATCCCAGCCAGCTGCTGCCCCTGCTGCGAGCTAGCAACGCGTATGATCTGGAAAAGGCGTATCAAGTGTGTAAAGAGCATGATTTTGTGCCGGAAATGGTGTTCTTGCTGGGGAGGATGGGCAACAATCGTCAAGCCCTCATGTTGATCATCGAGAGGCTGGGGGATGTCCAGGCGGCGAGTCGTGCTCTGAATGGGAAGGTGTGGACGCTGACGGCGTATAGGCTATCGCGTTTGCTCGAGATCAGGCAGACGACGACCTATGGGAGGATCTGCTGCAATATTCGGAGACTCGTCCAGGTTAGCTCCATCTGGCAAAGCAAAGACATCCGGGACTGCGGCTGACAGGCAGATTTCATACGAGCTCTACTGGAACATGTTGGATCCGAGATCAACCCCATACGCCTCATCAAGCGGATCAAGGATGGCATGGAGATTCCAGGTCTCAAGGCGGCGTTGATCAAGATCGTGCAAGCCTCAAACCTGCAGGTGAGTTTATTTGTAGAGCTTAATTGTCGACTGCTGACTCCAGGTGTCGCTATCGGAGGACTGTTACCGTATATTAAACGGAGACTGCAGCTCTTTGGCGAGCGAGTTGCAACATGCGCAAACCCATGGCGCTCAAGCTTCTCGTAGGTCTGCATTAGGTATTCCCGCTGACGGACAGGCGACAGCACGTGTATCATCTGCGGCCTGGGCGCTTTCACCGACCTCGCCTTGGTGTACTTTTGCCAACACCTGGTCCATGCCACCTGTGCCCTCATCACCGAGGATACCGAGTTGCCCAACCGGATGGAAAGCACCTCTGTCAGCTACCTCTTGTCTGGCGATCGGGTCCGGACGCGCAGGAGAGAGCTGGGTAACAAGTTGTCCCATGCAGCAGCGGTGAGGACGAGGGTCAAGAGATGTCCAGTCTGTACAGTGTCGAAAGGATAGTCCCATACGCATCTGCCTTTATATCTACCCCTTGTATACCATGCATAATAGTCCATCGTCTAATCCTAATCCTAGTGGAAATCCCAAGCGTCCAAGAATGCGGTACTCGTCCTCTGTTCCACCTTTTCCGTCGATGATATCCTCTTCCGCCTTATCTGATCCATCTTTGGCCTCCATAGTGTCGTCGAAGAAGCGTCCTGCGCCAGATCGACTCGAGCTCTGAATAAATGCCGAGGGGAGAGGTAATAATCGGTGGAAGAGGCAGAAGAGTAGGCGGAAAAGGAAGAAATGACGAGGATCAACGCCAACACCAACATTGCCAGTCCAGGTAGAGGGCTACGTCCGCTAGACCTATGTCGACTGGTCGTTGAACTTCGAGGAGGAGCGAGGTATCCTTCGTCCATAATGTCCGCGAGGGGGTTGTTTCGAGGTGACAGCGATCGAGAGCGATTGCGCACATGTCGAGTGACGGTCGCAGGGGTACATGGGGTGATAATGAGTCGAGGTAGGGTGTCGTCGGAGGATATACGAGGAGTCAGGCGTGACGAAGAGGAGGAGGAGGAGGTGAAGGAGGAAGACGAAGACGAAAAGGCGTCGGTGGTAGACATTTGACGTAGATGTGTCGGGTAAGTTAGAGGAGCTATTTCGATTTGCGACCGGCGCTGTTTTGGGATGCAGATCAATGTCTCAGCTATCAAAGCTGTAGATGAATCTCGATCGATGGTGAATGAAGGTGTAGATGAGGATGTCGAGAGATGAACCAAGTGCAAAGTTGTGTACTCTATTGATGGCTGAAGGCGGCGCGTGAAAGAAAAGAGAAGAGACGCGTCGAGGCGCCTTGAGGATGAGGATCTAGGCAAAAGGGCTCTACTCCAGTGCCTGAACAGACGACAACAACTTGCAACATGCATGCGAGAGCCTCTGCTACGCTAATTATACAGTGGCAGAATTTGAGCAGATCGATCTGCTTGATGCTGGTTGCGAAGATGTTTGAAGTGTAGACATTATAGGTTGTCATATCTGGGCGCTTCGATACAGCCTCAGACGCGTCCTGTCCTGTCAGCGGTGGTTCACTCCCTCGTCGCTCAATTGAAGGCATACTTCTCTCTGACCAGCTCCAAGCCAGGAGCATGATCCCCACCCGTCTGGTTCTCTTCCCACTTGTCGATGTCCCACCTGACCCAACCCCATCCGTCTTTGATCTGGCTCCTCAGCTCGGTCGCGCCAACATCACCGTTGACCTACCTCTGGTTTCTTGTGCGGGGCGATGACGATGAACCAGGCCGCTTTGCTGCTCAGCTCGTACAGCAGCGCCCAGAGCTCCGAGGACGAGGGGACCAGGTGCAGGGCGAAAGAGCATATCACAATGTCCCAGACAGGCGAACTGTCCTCACAGTCGGGCAGTAGTTCACCATTGGCGAAGTCGGCAAAGGACAAGGAATGACAAGGGCGTGATGTGCGTTCTGTGTATGCTGGAGCGGTGAACTGCAAGTCAGCACCGACCGACCCATCCACAAGGTACTTACCGGATCTGTCGCTACGATGTCGAACTTGAAATCCGGAGGCAGGCTGGGCGGAAGACCGGATTTTGCTCTGGCTTTGGGCGGTATGAAAGCTCTTGCTCCCGCGGTACTGCTGCCATACTGACCATTGCGACCGACCTCTTCCCACTCTATCAGGCAAGATGTCACCTCTCCACTGTCAACGCTCAGCGAAAGTCTCTGCCAAGCAAGAGGAAGGGACCAACCTGCCTGCAGCCAGATCCAGGATCCTGATCGGTCTTGCTGGGACAATGCTGAGCGCCTCTTGCTCGTACCAGCGGTTGAAGATGGACCAAACGACTTGCTTGATCGATGGGAAGAAGGGATTTCGATACGAGGATGCCACTTTGCGGTAGTACTGTAGAGCATCAGCATAGGCTGGTAGCGGCTTCGGGATGACTTGCCTCGTCTACTCCATACTCGTTGTAGTTGTCCCGCATAGCATGCGAGATATTGCCATGTACCTCGCCCATAGTGTGTGCAGCTCCGTGTGTCTCCCTACGCCAGTGTAAAACCGAGATGGTCGCGGATTTGAGTGAGGAAGTCGATATCAGAAATATTCCAGGAGACGTTGACGTCAAACGCCAAAAGTCGTTCATCTCATCGCTCAACTTGCATGTCACTCTCCCCCATCTTCGCTCGATCCATTCGCTGCCTCTCTTCATATCGACACACCATGTCCCTCTCTCTCAACTACGAGCCGTCCCGAGCTCAAGATCTGCGGGACAACATGCAGTCTGTCTTGGACGAGATCAAGACCGCTGCGCCCTCTGAATCGACCCCGGCCCGATTGGTGCCCATCTCGAAGATCAAGCCGGCGTCGGACATTCAGGCGCTCTACGATGCTGGATACAGGCATTTTGGGGAGAACTATATACAAGAGCTGGTGGACAAGGCTGAAGTGGTACGTACGAGGGTTCTGTGGGTGATCGCTGATGGTACTTAGTTGCCCAAAGACATCAACTGGCACTTTGTCGGAGCCCTGCAAAGCAACAAGGCAAAGCTACTCGCATGTGAGCCTGGACTGATCTCCCACTCTCGCCGTCAGGTGGCTGATGAGTCTAGCTGTACCCAACCTCTTTGTGCTCGAAACTCTGTCTTCCATCAAAGTCGCCGATCTCTTGCAAAAGAATCTTCCCGAACGAACCTCCCCCTTGAACGTCTACTTCCAAATCAACACCTCTGGCGAAGACGCCAAATCCGGTCTGCCTCCTCTCGACGAGTCCTCCGACACCTCTTCGGAAGTCTACAAGCTCGCTGAACACGTTGTCAAGGAATGCTCGGGATTGCACCTTTTGGGGTTGATGACGATTGGCTCTTGGGAAGCCTCGCACGATCCGTCGAAACCCAACCCAGACTTTACTTCGCTCAAGACGACTCGAGACAATCTGTTACGACTGTCGAAAGAGCTGGGAATAGACAAGCTGGAGTTGAGTATGGGCATGTCGGCAGATTTTGCGACGGCGGTCAAAGAGGGAAGCAGCAGCGTACGAGTCGGTACGAGAATATTCGGCGAGAGGGCCAAGAAGGTAGACAAGCAGTAGAAGACCTTCGTTCGCATATGGACGCTTCTATTTTGATGTTCGAAATGTATCCATACTCCTGTTTTCTATTGCAGAGCTCCCAACTCTGTTGCTTCTTTCCTGAACATTCCGATCCTTTCCATCGCGTACGACTAAGAAAGCACATCAGCGGCAGTCTCCTTGATATGATATATGACTTACCAGGTAGTCAAATTCGGCCTGATGTATATCGTCCCTTAGATTTTCCACCTGCTCCTCGGCCTGAATGACCCCCCACATTGCCCAGAATATGCTCGAAGCAGGACTCCACAGTCGAACCTCCCTCTCCAATTTTGCGACCCTTTCCTCCGAGACATCCTCTCTCGACCCGATTACCTCTTTCTCCGAGTCTATTTGCATCGACAGGTATGCTCGATAGAAAGCCGATCGTTGCTCGATTGACGGGTAAGGGTAATGCGGTTCGAGCGAGTGAGACAGGGTCGGGTGATGGTAGTTGGCTCTCCATTCGTGGAAATGGTTGGCGATATCGTATCCTCGATGACTGGGCGCAGAGTACTCGAAATCAATGACAATGTACTACTCGTCAGCTTGATAATACTTTCGTCCTACCCTGTAATGCTCCGGCCCGTTTCTGAAATAGTCGAGCTTGAGCAAGTTGCCATATTGCGTGTCGTTGTCTGCTTTCAGCGTTGACCAGGTATGTATAACTCACGACAGAAGACGACACCTTTGCCCTTTCCTGTATCCTTCTCGAGGAATTCTCTGTACTGCTGAATCTCCCTCTCCGCCCTTTTGATGTCGAGCCGCTGAGCGAATTGGGCCCAAGTGTCGTTCAACTTTTGCAGTTTCTCCAACACCTTGTCCGCAATTGGTATCCACTTGTCCAAGCACCTCCACACCATGGGCTCCATGTCGTCATATCCGAGCATTTTGATGTCCACTGAGTGCAGCTCTCTCATCCGCCTTGCGATGCACTGGGAGACCAAGGGCACTCTGAGCTCGTCCGCCGTCAACGCTCGAGAAGGGAAAAACTGCTCCACTCGTCCATTGTCGAATGTTCCATAAACCTTGGGTCCCAGACCATACTCGGTGGACAAGACGTGCAGAATTCGTAGTTCTTCGACTCGAGAGATGAGCGCGTCCGAGCTAGG
>JALPCD010000578.1:0-10154 GCA_026538415.1 Cryptococcus sp. GC_Crypt_1
GATGGGGATGGGGATGGAGATCTGGCAAATGATGAAGGGGTCAAACAGAGTCCTCCGCCCGTCGATGCCAAAACGGCTTGATTACCTTGCCTGTAATGACAGACTCTCTTCAGATATGTAGACAGACTAACGATATGCATACACGAGATAACGATTGATTCTGACAACGGTGACAAGTCACTTCCTGCTCCAGCCTATTTCATGCTCTCCTCGTTTCCTCGTCCTCCAGCGAGTACAGCGCCTCGATCTCTGACAAGATCCTCAAGAAATCCCACAGATAGCTCTGCGCCCTCTTCATCTTGCTGGAAGGCTCGCCTGCTGCTGACCCTGCCCCATCTGCCCTAGGCGATCCTGCACGAGACGCCGAGGTTGTATTAAGCGCATCGAGCAACGTAGACGCGACCAGCCTAATCTTGTTGACCAAAGACAAGCTATTCACCGCTAGACCATCAGCTCCCCCTCGGTTCCGTTCGCCATATCACTCCGGCTTGGTTTATGCGGCCTGCTCACCTATGACCTGTATAGGTATCTTTCGCAATATCCCAAGCAAGTCACTCGCGACCTGTTCCTTTTCTTCGTCGGAAATCATAGCTCTTGCACTCTCCATCCTCCTCTGCGCAGCAGTCATCCGACCCACCTTGCCGGCCATCCCGCTGGACGTCTGGTTCTGCGCTGCAACCTCGCCCTGCTGGATCTCCATCAGGTCGTCTCGATACTGCAGCAAAATGTATCGTGTCATTTGCTACAGAGTCAGCTCTAGTCAGGGCATGCATGAAGCGGGTTCAGCCACTCACTTGTGTAACGTAGATGTTGGCTTGTTGGACCAAGAAGGCATCCTTGATGACCACGCGGGACGCCTTTGCATCGAGCAACAACGCTCGTACTTGCTCAGAGGCACCGTCACCCCATTTATCCGACAGTGCGCTGCACACAAATCAGCTCGATATGATACAACATGGGAATGTACACTCACCCGACAGACTGCGAGTCTTCCCCTTGCTCCAAGCGTAGTTCAGGCGGACAATCGTCCATCAGCCCCACGACCTGGTCGTATAGGTCGTTGACCTCGTTGATTCGCATCTGAAGCATCAAGCCAGAAGGTGGTCGTCGACGATCATAGTTCCGCTTGTCCAGCACTTGTCCCGTCACTAAAAGGGGTTCAGCGATCACCCCAGAAGAGCAAGATAAGGGCTATACTCACATCTGAAGAGCTTGCTGATATAATAAAAGCCGCTGAGGATGGACGTCCTCTCGCCCGACATTTCCCTATATCCCGTTTCATCAATGTACTCGTCTTCCCTGAACAACGTCAGTATGGGTTCATCTTCGAGAGTGGAGGAGGAGAAGAACAACTCACAACATGTTGGGCAAATCTACATCGGCATATAGCCATTCACTCGCGACAGGCGAGCAAGCGTGCAACACGCTCGACGTGATATCCCCCCCCCATAATCATCCAAAATACTCTTCTCCTGATCTCCCTCTCCACCGGATTATATGTAGCGTACGACTGCTCTCGTCAGCAGCATTGATTCGACTGGAACGTGTATGGACTCACCGACTCTTCATTCGCTCGAGTACGAACCAGTAAAGCCCAATTGCTCCCCAAGAGCTCCGTGGCGCAATGCATTCGTTCTAGATGATATCCAGTTAGAGTAAGCCTGCCATCAGCACCCAATTTTGTCTGGATCCGATTATGCACACTCACATGGAGAGCAAGACGTCTAGCTCATCAGCATGATTATATACTTTTCATCAAGCTGAATGTCCACTCACGTCTTGAGATCGTAGGGACATTGTATGGCTTGAGCAGGAACTGCTGTACCATCACATGCAATTTTGCAATCATCGCCTTGACCTCTCTCCTTGGTAATGGCACAAACGCCCTTGGGATCTGAGCCAGCGTACAACCGACCAAACCCAAGACCAGCGCGACAAACTCGTCCGGGTCGGGCCGTTCTTCCCTCCTCTCCTGCAGATCGCGCATGAAAGACGGTCGATGGATGAATGGGCAGAGACCGTAAATATAGTCGAAGTACAAGTCGACAACATGATAGAGCAACCCACGAGGCAAGACCGCGTCGAGCGGGTTCGAGATGGTGTTTGCGTCGGCGTCGTATACCGGATGATCAAAGTTGGACGAGTGGGCGAGTCGAGACTCGGCGAATGGCGATGCGCGAGTTGTATGGGGCATCGGTAGGGGAATCAGCGGTGAAGTTGCAGAGGCAGGGTCAGCCGGATGAGGAGGCGAAGCGAGGATCGAGCTGAACAGATGGGTACGAGGTCGGATGTCGAGCTCGGAAGTTGAAGGCAATGCCAATCCACCGGTGTGGGCAGCTCTCCACTCTGAATAGACGCTGCTGCCAATATTGCTCTGATGTGCAGCGTATGCGGGTGAGGCCAGAGGCGGCGGAGGGACAGTTGGATCCCCTCGTCCGGAATGATCGAGCCAGGGACTACCCGCAGAGCTCCCTGTCAGCCCTGCAGCAGATCGCCATTCGATAGGCGTAGTCGGACTTTGAGATTGTTCCCCAAAGCCCAGAGATGCAGGTGTTGAGCCAGTCGCCATCTTTTTCACGTATTGATTCGGTGGACCTCGTTTCTTGGGTCGGTAATCAAACGTACCTGCAAATGTCAACTCCAAATCCTTCTCGCTCAAAGAAACCGCACAAATATGGAGGAACACTTACAGACCAGATGGAGGTGCTGACAGTGCGAACAAGCATCCTTTGTAGGTAAATCCGGATCGACAGCCGCCGAAGGGGGTGGTCTATCGCATTTCACCCTTGAACGCATTCAGCTCCGTGAATGCCCGACCTCTTTTGAGACGAGAGGAAACTCACTTTCGAGCTCGGCAGGCTGTTCGTCCCCGAGATCAGCGCTATGTTCTCATACCATAACATTTGCACTCGAATGAAAGGATTGGTCTGCTTACCGTCGCACGATTCTGCCCCGTCAGCAAAGAGCTCTTGTTCCCAACACTGGTGGGGTGTAATCAGTCGAGAGGATGACAGCAGGGTGATGGAACGTACGAGTCTGTCTAGTCTTCTTCAGTCTAATATCTCCTGCCTCATTCTGTCGCTTTCTGCCCTTGGCCCCTGCTGCTGCTGCTCCCTGTCCCTGTCCCTGGACGATTGGCGAAGCACCTCCACTCGCTCCCCCTCCGCCTTCAGATGCAGTCCCATACCCTCTGCCGGCTAGATCGTCATGCGGCCTGTCGTCGCCGTCGACTCTGTTGAGGGTGATATAGTATGGCGAGTCGGCGTTGCTCTTTCCCGAGTCCATGGAGTGCAAAGATATAGCAAGATGGAGATTGTGTTGACAAAGTCGGGAAATCCTCTGGTAAAGCTCGGGTCAAAGGAGTCTCGTAGTCAACGGAATGATCCCGCCGATCCCATACATCTCCTTGCACTCCCTGCACTCCTTTCAATCCATCACCATCGCACCATGGCATACATGCATACAACACAAATGTAACGACGGTCTGAGACAGCTACATAGCTACGTAAAGGTCTTGCTAATGTTCCCACCCTTGGGCTGACTCTTGTCCTGCGTCGGTTTACCAAAGTTGGACCCCGTAATGCCCGCTGGATTGTCAGCTCGTCTCTTCCACCTGCACTTAAAAACAACGGGCGAGTGGAAACTTACCAGGCTGACTCTTTTCCTTCTTCTTCTTTTTATTCTTGGGCCTCGCCGCCGTCGCCTCTTTCGGATTGTCCAGTAGATTCGGTACAGTCGTATAGTCGAAAGCAGGAATGTCTTTCGCCTCGATCTTTGCCTTTTTCCTTGTAGGACCAGCCGTCTCCACGTCTCTGTTTGCTTGCTCGCCATTCTCCACAGCGCCTTCGTCCACCTCATCCACAGCACCGTCAATGTTGTCACTCTCCGACTTGGTCACAGCCTCCGCTTGCTCCCTTGCTGCCTTTCTCGCAAGGCGTTCTTTTCGTTTCGCAGAAGCGCTCTTCTTCACAGGCACCGTGTCCGGCTCCTTGTCCACCTCCATTGCGGCCAGCTGCTCCTCTTCCATCCCTTTCTTCTCGGCCTTTCTCTTTGCCTTTTCCTCCAAACGCATCTTGGCCCTGTCCTCGTCTTTGACCTGGTCGAATCTCGAAACAGTCGTCGTGGGCGCAACATTCGGCACTGCGTCGACAGAGGTAGAAGCGGTAGTAGGGATAGTCGATCTTTCGGCAGCGGGGACAAACGGAACCGTCTCCACTTCTGGCAAAACTCTATCCACCTTCTCCTTCTCCCTCTCCTGCCCCTGTTCCCCGTTTCCATCCATCGACACATCCTGCGGTACCGACAGTCGAACCGGAGCAATGTCACCCAAGATGTCATTCTGCACATCCGCAAACGAAGGCTTGCCCTCAATTGTCGTCGTCGTCGCCGTGACAGCCATTCTCGCCGTCCTCGCTTTGGCCAATTGTGTCATATCGCCAAACAGCTTTGACCGTGGCAGTGGCACCGGAGACTTGACCGGTTGTCGAGCAGCCTTCTTGGATGCGATACTCGAGCCGAACAATGTCGATCGCGAAGCCTCAGATGGTGGAGCAGCTTCTTTCGGTGCACCCCACATGACCGCCTCTACCTTTGTCCACGTCGATCCAGACATATGGCCATTCGCGGATGATGCCCCAGTGTGATTCATCGCGACTGCCTCCTCCTCATCTGGCTTGATCTGGCCTCTGATCAACCCCTGCGGCGTGCTGACCAAAGCTTTCGGGCTCAAACTCGCGCGGAGAATATTCAAGCTGTCAATCTTGGCCTTCCACGCCTCCTTGGCGAGTCCGATCTCTTTGTGAATCGTTTCCGCCTCTTTCGCAGCGATGGGCCAACGAGATTTCGTAAGATTCGAAATGGCCATGACTGTCGGATTGCGAATTTTGGTCAAGGTAACAATCGTGAGATTCGTCAAGACCGCCCTGCTCGTCAGCCTACGTCTCGAAGAGGGTAACTCCACTCGACTCACGCGACCCCCTCGTCCTCCCTTCGAGCGACAGCGTCTCTCCAAGCGATCAATCGCCTGTAGACATACCCAAACTCGCTCTCCACTGGCAGATCCCCGAAATGCTTCTTGAAGCCATGCGTCAACGCTCCAAACGGTTTCGTGGGGTCTAGCTCGGGAATATCCCTCTCGTACACGATCAATGCAGTATTGGCCGATAGATCGAGAACATGTCGCATGGCTCGTTGAGGGTTGGTAGCGGGACTGGGCGCCGGGCTGCCTGACGACTCGGGAACGGGAGCAGGAGAAGGAGGTCGAGATTGCTCCAAGAGGGCGTTTCGTAGACTGTCGTAGATGTACAGCAAAAAGTGGGTGTCGGATTGAGCGTAAGACTGCATTTCTCTCGTTAAGGGTCGGATTCGCCAGTCGGCCATTTGGTATCGTTTGTCGGTGACATAGTGACAGTATTTTTGGAGCAAGAAAGCCAAGCTGTGAGTCGGTAGGCCTTGACGAGGTCAGCGAATGGGCTCAATCTATGAAGAACTGGACCCACCGAGCACCTTGGTCGCTTGATACGTGTCGAACAGATTGACAACGTAGAGGTCGAAATCCTTCTGCAACCAAGCGATATCCGAATCTGCTCCATGGAAGATCTGCCCCGTCAGTTTCCCAAACCATAGACGCGCACTTCTTCGCTCACCTTGACAACACTGGGGTCCGCAAACACCCCTCCAAGCTTATCCCTCCTCAATTCGGCTCGCAGCTTCAACGTGTCCACCAAATAGTCCTTGCTCCTCGTACTGACCTGCATCAAGCACGTAAACCCATAGAAAGAATGCGCATCATGATGCTCCAAATCCACCGCCACCTCTTTGACACCCAACAGCTCCTCTGTCATCGCCTGTAACGCTTCCGGCGTATCCACCCACACCGGGGTGGTCTTCTCCATCGGTGGAGGCAAGACAGGCTTGGCAGAGGTGAACATGGAAGTGGGATAGGGGATATGTTTCATTTCGTAGTGATAAGGATGTCGCAGTCTTCGTTTTTCCTGTCGAAGCTGGACAACTGCTCGTGTGGGGTCGCCAGAAAGGATGTAGTCAAGGACGTTAACGTGGTCGAGCGGGACCATGGCGTGGTGTTTGACAGGAAGGGTAGGTGACCATTGAGGTCGGTCAGGTGAGTTGTCGACGGCATCAGGAAAGTTGAGTTGTGGTTTGGCGACTTTCCACGATTGTGGACCGTACGAATTGGAAACGACGGACAACGGCGGTTCCGAGCTAGCCGACCACGGTCCAGGCATCTGATCGTCAACCTTGGAACAGATCACAAATCACCCACGATGGTAAGACGTACCTTCTTATTCGCCGCGGCAATAGCAGCAGAATTGACCTCTATCGCAGCCTTTTTCCTCCTCCCTGTAATATCGTCCAAGCAAGAATCCTATCGCATCAGCCTCTTCCCGTGCCAACCGTACCTATCCGACTCACCGCATCTTCCAGCAACGCATCGACGGTATCCACCACACCCCTCTTGTACCCCTCTACCACATCCTCCTCTTCCTCCATCTTCCTCCTTTTCGCCCCTTTACTCGTCTTCCCCTTGGCACCCTTCCCCTCCACCTGACCCGCTCGTCCATCCCGATCAACCATGTCTAACAGATCCCTTGTCAATCTCAACACCCTCTCGCTCGCCTCATCTAGTTCCTTCGCCAGCGTCCTATCGAGTGTCCGGTAGAATGCCAAGTCTGATTTCCCGGGCAAGCCCGCTGCGTGAGTGGTGACGGTATCCAGATCTTGCGTGACAAGAGGCAGATACTCGTCAAACTGGTCGATGGGAGAAGGAACGGGAGAACGACTACTAGTACTACTGCTGCTGCCAGAGCCAGACGACATGGTGTCGAGTCGATGAGAGAGATTGGCGAGTTGTCGTTGGATCAAGTCTAGCTTGTGATTGGTCTCTACGACGGACGAGGCGGCAGAGAAATCGGCGTCGAGCGGTATTTCCAGCTCCTTGTGGTGCGTTTGAGCTCTCGGCTTACTGCTCTTGGCGGTCAGGGAAGTCTTGGTACTGTGAGATGTCGAAGAAGGGATAGGCCGGATTCGGACGTCCAATTCAAACTTGACAGATGCGCTCGGTCGAGGCGGTAGTGGTCGAGCGACAGAAGGGAGAGCTTTTCTAGGAGATCGATGAGCTCCAGCTCGAATGGCCGAAGCGAAGAATGGCCGAATGGTGGTATCGCACTCGACAGTTTGAGCCGAGTCTTACAGTCGAGCCGTACGTGTTCGTGCTCGTCTATGTCAAGAGGTAGGTGCAGAATAGATTGTCCAGAGATGGTCAAGAATATTCAAAACTTGAGGTTCATAAGGTCGGGTGAGATTACGTAATCAGCCGAATGGCAAGCCTAATAAATGGGTACGGGTAGCTCCCCTCGCTCGTCGATGTTTCGGAAATTTCAGGTTCACTGCACCCATTTCATCGATATCCCATCTCAGGCCATCTCGCACAGACACCTCAACATGGCATCCCCAAGGACACTGGCAAGGGCAGCACAGTCGTGCTCAAGAGGTGAGCACAGCTTCTTACTTTTTCGTTATGAGATTAATGCTGATTCTGCCAGCGACGACCTCTCGATCTGCCTCGACATCCACTTCCACCCCTTCCACATCGCTGCCCCCACTCAAAGCCTCGCTCATCCTCTCCCGACATCCTCTCTTGACGCGTACGCCCCACCCCCGCGAATCAGAATACCACACCCACAACCTACATCTCCGACACGCCCTCTCAAACCCCCTTTCCGAAGAATTCTACTTTAAACAAGGCTCGCTTCCTCATCGTCGATGGCGTCGGTCTGAGTGGGAATACCTCCAAAAGACCTACGGAGACCTCATAGCGGGTCCTGAGCCCGATGCGGGCGCCGAGATCCAAGCGGAACGACCGGTTGAATCCCTGAGTCGGGATCATTGGGGAAAAGAGGACGCGGCGAGGGGAGAAAAGAGTTTGGAGAGGAAACCTGAAGAAGAGGTGTTTTGCCTAGTTGAACGTAAAGAGGGCGGAGGATGGGGCTTCCCGGAAGTGCAGGTGGAGAGTGGGGAGACGCTGGATGGGGCGGTCAAGGGGAAGATTATCGGTGAAGAGGGTTGGTTTGGTGGAAAGACGATGGACAGCTGGTTGGTTACCACCAAGCCGGTCGGTGTGTCAAAGAACGGCGAGGAGAGGGTATGTCAGATTCCACCATTGATTCAAGTGGACCTTGCTGATGATACAGACATTCTACTTGCGGTCACATATATTAGCTGGAGAGCCCAAATTGGCAGCAGACTCGCCATGGAAGAGCCATGCTTGGTTGAACAGGAGCGAAGTAGAGGAAAAGCTCAAGGCGCAAGGCGCAGGACAGTGGGAGAAGGTCCAGCGGGTGCTTGGTGTGAAACCATAAGTTAGCCGGTCGTCGCATCATGCATGGCTCATCTAGCATCTCTATCCCGACCCAGAAGTTCATCCCATTTGATACCAAGTATCATATACAACGCTTGCTCTCAATCTCATGGCTCCAGCTTCACCCATAGGCCACCTTTGACGGCCAAAACGACGTCGGCGACTGCCCAGACCCGATCTCGACCATGACGAGCTCGCCCATCACCCTGTTCTCCGCTCCAATGCTCCGGCATCTGTGCAGAGGGATCGTTGACTTTGGGCCCCAAAACGATCTTGCTCGACAGACTCATCCTCTCGAGATGCTGGAAGAGGTGGACGAGGAACGTATGAGACAGAGTCAATGCCAACGGCTGCCCAAGGCACTACTCCGTCAGCCACCAATATACTTTACAGTCCATCTGAGCCATGGACAATGGGGCTCACCATCCTCGGACCAATGTTCCAGCTTGTAAAAGCCTCTCGTTCCGGCCCCATAGTCGCCCATCGATCTATATTGAAATCCTCCGCATCGTCTCCCCATATCGCAGGATCACGATGCGTCAACACCGTGGCCAAGATGATCGACGTGTTCCCTGGCATGTATAGCGGACTGCCTGCCTGCCCGGCGGGCAGCAGAGACGGTCGGACGGTCCGTCGTATGCTGGACGTCAGCTGCGTTGAAAATACACGGGGGAGCTCACTTCAGTGGGACAGGCGGGAAGAGGCGCAATGTCTCGTTGATAAACGCTCGACCTGCTATCAGGTTGTGCTCACGTCGTACATGGTCTAGCTTACACAGCTTGAGATCGCGTATAACATCCTTGTCCACTCGTCCTTCCCCACCCGTGACGGATGAGACCTCTTCTTGAAGCCTTTCTGTTGTTTCCGGATGCAAGGCCAAACAATACACCAGAAAGGTCAGCAATGACGAGGTCTATTGTCAGCGAAGCGTCTTTCATCAACCAAGACGTCCAGACTCACTGTGTCACGCGAAGCAAGAAGGAGGTTGATCAATTGATCTTCCACCAGTTTTCGATCTGCCCTATTAGCTCGCACCTTTTAAACGTTTCGGGCAGCTGACCAGTCGTAGCCTCCACAAGTCGATCGATAAGATGTCTACCCTCTTGCGCCTTTGCCTTTCGCTCAATCGCTTTATCGATCAAAGGTCCAAAGAAGCGCTTGATGACCCTCATAGGCTTCTCTAGCGGATCACCCCCGAGCTCGAACAAAGGCTTCTCGTCAGCTAACACATCCTCCTGTCCCCACTAGCGAGACCACACTTACCCACACCGTCCCAATCTTGACTCGCTTCCCTACCACCTTCTGAGCCTCTCTCAACGCCTCTCCCAGCCCATCTCTCGCTTCGTCCCATTCTCTCGAAAACCCGGAAGACGACTGCGCCAAATCTTCTCCACACAACCACAAGATCGACATCTCCAAAGCGAGCTGTCCCGCCTTTGCCTGCATGTCGAATGGCTTTCCTGCCGGTAGGTTTTCCATAGAGCGCTTTATAGACGGGGTGAAGAGAGTGGGCGAAATATGCGTCGGGTGGAAGAAGGGTCGCGTCAACGAGCGGTGCTACCATCAGCACTTGTTCAACATCTCCGTCGATTGAGAGTATTCGACGTACAAATCTCCATCTGTCCATCAGCGAGACCTCAGCAAGGTGATCTGGGCGACGACACACCTCTCACCGTCCGAGTTTAATATCCCATCGCCTAGAAATCCCTCTGCCCGCTGATAAAACTTCTTACCCTTCACGAAATTATCAAAGTCATCAATCAACACATGTCGAATC
>JALPCD010000579.1:0-10133 GCA_026538415.1 Cryptococcus sp. GC_Crypt_1
TAGTCTCCCTTATCGACTGCAATGAAACGAGCCTGGGAAGGTGGTGCTGCTCAATACGATCCTTCCTCTCGATCCGGTATGCCCAAAACCGAATCTCAACCATGGGGCGCGTCCTCTCACCCCTACGCATCGGCCTACTCTTCCCTTCCCAACCCGTTTCAACCGTCTCCACTGCACAACGAGACGTCTTTCGACAAGTACAGTAATCGAGAACCGCCAGTCAAGCGATCGAGGGGCAGCGACGCGCACGATGTGATGGGAGGACAGGATATGGGGAGTGATGGGGAAGACGATGATGAGGACGACGACGACGATGATGATGGAGATGATTCGAATAGCAAGACGACGGGAAGTGCGAAGAAGGGTAGAGGAGCAAAGGGAGGAGACAAGCAGAAGATCAAGTTGACAAGAGGGTCTAGGTGAGCGCTGACCCCTTCCGAACGATCAAGGATAGAGCTGACTTTCCCAGAGCTTGTATCGCGTATGTCACGCAAATCAGAAGAACAATTTTGTATTGACTAGTAGCTGTCGGAAGATCAAGATGAGGTGTATACCAGACGAGAACTCTGGGCCTGGAGGTCCGTGCAAGGTGGGTCTGTGCTCCCTGCTTACCTCTACCTTTAGCTGACCATGTAGCGGTGCAAGTCTGGAGGGCATGAGTGTATCTTCGAAGAGTCGAATCGAGGAAAGCGTAGTACGAGGAAGAACGAAGCACTCACTGCGAGGCTGAGCAAGATGGAAGCGACGTTGAAGGGGATTGGGGCGGCTTTGAGCAATCTCGACCAACCATCCCTCAACTCCTTCTCGACAGCTCTCCACGCCTCAATGTCTGATCCCGATCTGATCAACGTCCTCACATCCCATACTGCCGCTTCCGCCGTACCTACCCTCGCCGTCGCTATGAACAGAATGCCATACATGGGATCCGCCGACACGCAATACGAAATGCGAGGAGAAGATTCCGCCCACAACGCTCATCTCTCTCAACCTCCTCTCTCGCCTCGACTCCACTCTCTGCCTGACAACGTGCTCTCCCCATTAGGTCTGCTCGCCGAAGCCAGTCTGCAGAACACCGATGGGAAAAAGGCGAGTGGGGCATTTGCAAAGTTGCATCGACCGAGTCCGCTGAGCTTGGACGGTCGAGGTGCGCCGAGAAACGGAGCTGTTTCTCCGGCACATCGGCTGGCGACGAGCGATGTGAGAGGAGGAGCGGTGGAGGAGATGGTGGATGTCAAGGATGGTGGACGGGGAGTCGCTTCGCACAACTATTTCCGGGCTGGACCATCTGGCGGATCAGCACCTGCCTCTGGCGATAATAGGGTGAGCTGGCAGCGTCCTGTGTGGTGTCAAAGCTGACAAGCAGGTGCCAGAGCTGTTGACGATCGTCTCGAGGCAGGAGATCAACGAGCTCTTTGAGATCTTCTTTGACCACATGTCGCAACATGTTCCCCTCATCTATAGGGAGTTTCATACGCCCGATGTTGTGCTCCAGCGATCTCAATTCCTCTGCACAGTGTAAGCTTGACACTCTGCGAGCTTTTGGTAGTTGACACGCCAGGATATGCGCAATCTCTGCTCGATATTACACGAAGCGACCAGATATCCACCAACTCTTGTCGTCTTATGCTAAACGACTGGCATTTGAGATTCCTTCGAGGGGCTACAAGAGTGTCGAAGTGTGTCAGGCGTATCTGTTGCTATCTTTGTGGACGCTCGGACCGGAAAAGACCTTCGAGCAGGATAGGACATGGATGATGCTCGGTGCGTTCGCCGGCTGTTGTTCCATGTTGCGTTTGCTGACTGGCAAGGTATGGCTATACGCATGGCTACCGATCTCAACCTCCACCGAAAGAGCTTGACATCGGGTCTGGATACGGAAGAAGGTCGAGGAAGGGATCTCGAAGTGAGCTGTCCGAAATTGTTCCTGTGCACAGCTCACCTTTAGATTATCAACCGAGAACGATGTTGGCTGCACTGTTTCGTCCTCGATCGATCGCTTTCGGCGCAGATGGGCAAGCCTTACACTCTGCGAGAGGACTATATCATCCGGAAAGCCTGCGAGGCATCTTGGCACCGGCAACCCTTTTCGTTACCCTCGGATCGACCATTGGCGGCTTATGTCGTTTTGCAACAGATCATGTCGAGGGCGATCGACTCGATCTACTCTTCTACGACGACTGTATCTGGTCTACGACAAGATTGCGACTGTGAGCCGAGCGACCGAAAGATTGCGTACATGAGCTCACGAAATAGACATGTTGATTGTTCGCTCAGCGCATGAAGAGCTGCGAAGATGGTTGACCGAGGTGAGTTACAGGTTTTCGCCCGCTGTGACGAGCTGACATGACCAGTGGAACAAGCCGGATACGTAAGTGATCCATGCGCATCGAGACAGATTGACTGACACTCATGTAGCCATGGATTAGAGGCCCCTCGGTTGGAATACGAGAGTCGAGCTCACTTTTACTTTGCATATTCGTCGCTCGTCCTCTACTCGTTCGGTCTGGAGAACGCCATCGAGCGAGCCAAGATGGATATATCGTTCTTCCTCACCAACGTGTATGAAGCGGCTATGAGGGCTTGTGCGATTGTCAAGGAGGAGTTTTTGCCAAAGGGCTATCTGCCTTATTTGCCGGATACCAATTTTGTCATGTGCAGCTATGCTGTATGTCCATCTCGTCTTTTTCCTCGTGATTTATCGCTAATGGAATAGCTCTTGTCGCTGTTGAAGCTGTTAAAGCCCGAGCTAAGACCATACCACGACTCGGAGGATACGATATTCGGCCTCGTCGAGTGAGCCAACTCGTCCCACAAAGGCTATTGAACATCTCACTGATAGTCCAGGGAAATATGCGAGATTCTCGAACACTGCGCCGTCGACCCGTCTCATCAACCCGCCATCTACTCTGCCTTTATCCGAGAGATTGCTCGAAAGACTCGAGAAACCCGAGCGACATCGCCTGTACCGGTCTCAGCTCAGGCCGCCGCCGCTGCGTTGTTGAACGGTCAAGGTCAACAAGCCTCGATGGATGCGATGGGCATGGGGATGGGGATGAACGGGGTTTACGATCCGCAGTTGATGGGCGAGACGGCGGACTGGCAGCCTGATTTGATGAACCTCGAGGCGGCGCAGTTTCAGTTTATTCCTCAAGGGGGTGACATGATGTGAGTCTAGGTCCATTTCAACCTACCTCTGTCAACCTGTCCGTCGTTCCCCCTTCGGCGTTTCCCCCTGTTGCCTCTGTTATGGCCCTGTGGCCCAGTAATTGGGCTGACAGACAGGATCCTCCCCTCCGCAGCAGGTCCCTCAGAGTCGGTTCAAGCATCCCCCTCGGCTGCCTTCAATAGCGTCCCCGGGTACAGCTCGACTGGCACTCCTCAAGCCAATGCAAACGGATGGGCAGAGTACTTGCCTACGTTTATGAGCACGGACGGGTTTGACGGATGGGACGGGAGCATGTTGTTGCCTGGGTTTGGGCGGGGTCAGATTACGCTCGGTGGAGGCTTGCTGCATAGCCAATTTGGGAGTGGAATCATGTGAGTCGGAGTTGGATTTTATGCGTCTGTATTGCGGCTCACCGGGCAGTACACCAGCTCAGCATACGCCAGCGGGTAGTCGAGCGGGGAGTAGGTCGGCCAGTAGAGCGCAGACTCCGTCGAGGATGTAGCAGTAACCCAAAGAACTTGGACGCATTGCAATGAGGCATTGATATAGAGCTTAAATGTACGGCATGACTAGACTAGACAATAATGTACAATGTACAATGTATATGTCATTGTGCCAAAGGTAGGAGAACGACATGCAGATGCATCGCGATTACTTGTACGAGCACTACAAGAATGGTCTCTCGATCAGGTCTCCGAGGCAAAAGCCGTTTTGCTGGGCAGACGGAACGTCAAGCAGTACATATCCTTGTTTGGCGCAACACGCCTCACGAGATGCAGGTGATATCCATCCATCCCCGGTGTGACAGCATCTCCAAGGTAGCCGCTCGCCCGCTGTTCATTAGCACACACCTCGCATGCCTTTCAGGAATCCGACGACTCACCTCGCAGATGTCCTTTTCGGCCGCAGCGAATTCCAGCTCTCGAGTAAAGCAATACACATGCACCAAGGGCAGTCCCACCTCTTCCAACTTTGCTGTAAAGCCCTCTTCCTCCTGCATCGAGGTGTACAGACTCCTGAACGCTCCGAGAAAGGTCAAGGCCGAGTCGGGGAGGTTCATGATGTAATGGCGAGGTAGCTGAGGGTCGATCTTCCCTTCGTCGCGCTTGTTGTCCGATGTCGGCTGTGTCGAGGGAGTGATAGGCGTTTGTTGTGGTTGTTGAGATTGGTGTTGAGCTTGTTGAGCTTTCCGAAGTCGCCTGGCTGCCTCTTCCTGCTTACGAAGTACGCTCGGCGCAACCCACGGTGGAAACGGATCATCCCATGCGATCCTCGCCGAATCCTTGATAAACTGCTTTGCATCGACCTCTGTCACCCGCAACGTCTTCTCCACCTGCCTGATCAGCCTTTACGCCTTACCAATGCCAGAAAAAATCGACTCACCTTGTTCTTCGACCTGTTCTCTCGCATCCACTTGACGCTCTCCGGATTCAGGTCGTTGCCCAGGACAAAGCACCCCTTTTTGGCCGCTGGAACGGCAAACGGTCCTACTCCAGCCATAAGGTCCACTACGACTTCTCCAGGCTGCAACAAGTCGACCAGTCGATCGTGTTCTCCTTGAAGACGAGAGTTCCAGTACACTTTGGAGAAATCGAATGTGAAAAGGCAGTTTGATTCGTTCTTCTCATCAGCTACACACCGAGAGAAGAGAGAGAGTAGGGCAGAGAAGGAGGAGCTTACGCAGGTAGTGATGAAGTCTGGTTCGCCAGCTAGCACTTCCATGTCGAAGTATCGATACTGTGCATGAATCGTATCCAGCTTGTTGACAATTGTCCTCAATCCTACATTTTTCTAGGACTGTCAGCTTTGTTCAAGGAAAAGCTGACATAAGCCCACGTCGAGGAACACCTGTCCGATGAGGTGTTTATAGGGGAGGTATTCTTCTCGTAGGTTCAGGTGGCCTGCTCGTCAGCCACATGTCGCACGATATAAAGACGGACTGACCGATATGACCAGTCTGGGTAAAGGCGCTGGGCGCGAACCCGCCTTCCTCGTCTGACGGTAACAATGCGTTGAGTATCTCCGCTGGAATACGTGAGCATGGGCATCTTTTAAGTGGGGAGATCGTGGACCCGACTCACAAGCAGACCAAGTGTCGTATCCCACCTCAAACTTGTCGTCGACAAACCCCCTTCCTTCCGTCTCCAACATCCGACGTAAGCTTTCCGGCGGCTCATCTACCATCAGTCTCGCCCGCACCTCACCTCTTGACCCCTCCTCATCCTTTGCAGCTTGTTCGAAAGGTGTAGGGAGATAACATACCGAGACTGGACACCTTCAACCTGATCAACTTGGTGGACGACCCTTCTGGATCTTCCGGATCATCCATCACACATCTCGTCCTCGGCATATCCAACATCCATCCCCTCAGCTCCTTGTTCGACCGAAAGCTAGCCATTTTGCCTACGTCCACTCGAACAGCGATGATCGGGTATGAAGAGGTGAAGGCGGACCGGTTGAGGGTCGTTTGAGGGGTGTCGAACTTGGGGGGTTTGATCAGGGTCGACATTCGAGGGGGAGCGGTAGGAGTTGACATGGTGGCGGAAAACTTGCTAGCTACTCGTGTTGTGGAGAAAGTCAGAGATGTGCGAGAAATGGATATGGCTCTCCTGAGCATCAAGTAGAGGAAGAGGTAGAGAACGAACGAATAATGATTAGAGAGTCGCAGTTGCTGGAAATTCAGTTTGAGTGCAGGTGCAGGTGTGCAGGTTTATCCGGAGAATAGCCCCCTTCCAATAACATGCGAGCTCATCTCTGGAGTTCACATTCGACAACTACTCTTCATCGTACATGCACCCACCTCACCAGCTCCCCGCTCGTCCTAGCTCAGCGTCCAGACCCAGCCTTCCGCCAGCTCAGCAAAGACGTCTTTCAACAAATGTCGCTCGCTCTTCCCCTCGATACTAGGATCGACAAACGTATACCTTCGGATCAGCCGTACCTCCGCCGTCGATCCCCCACGCAGGTTTGCGACTCACCCGTGTCCATCATCATACGGCCCTGTCAGAGCATAGGCATAGTTGCTCTTGAGGACGCTGCCCCTATTATACGTGGTGATCATGCAGACCGCTCCGTCCGGTATCTTTCCCCAGAACCCATTCAACGCATCTTCGTCTCGGTCTTGTCCTCGCCATAGGATGGCGGTGTAGTTGCCTAGCAAGGTGCTGAACGCCCCTCGAGGAGACACGGGAGCCATGCGACCTGTGTTGGACTCCATTGGGTATCCAGCTTGGACGAGGGCGTTGGTAATTGCGCCTGGCCACCTGGAATCGTCAGCGACTCGGCGAAAGGGCTCGACGATATCATCAACGAAAATGCAGAGGAAGCGGCCAGTGCTGTCAGAAGGCATCATGGAGGACGTGCGGAAGTATATGAACAGGTTATGTTGGTGCTTGAAAGGCAGGGTGTGAGTGGGACATTGTGGTCTAGCTCACATGGCAGAATCCGACCACATGGATGTATCCGCCTCGCTCAATTTCACCGTATAATCCTTCTTCCGATCGCCCAATAGATGCACAGTCACCTGCTCTACCGTCGGATCGCGGATGACGCCCTTGTCGACAAGATACGTCTCGCTCTGCAATGTGATGGCGAGCAGGGCGGCGCCGAGGTTGACCCCGCCTGGATTGTCGGTAGAGACTTTGATGTCGGAAGGAAGGGTCTTGCCAGACGGAGAGGAAGAGAAGAAGGGCAAGCTGGACTGTCGGATATCGAGGGTCATACCTACAGCGTCTGACAGTATCAGCTGAGCCAGCTGGGGAAAAGAAGGAGGATAAAGGAGGTGGGGGAAACGTACTACAAGCGGTGAGTAGCGAGAGAAGGCCTTTACACAACATCGTGGACAGCTTGCTGATGTGCAGATGTCGCTATATCAGATGGGGAGATACATGGGGACGATGTCTAGGCATCTCATATCTCACCCGTGCATGTATCAATGGTTACTCGTTTGTTTGCCTGTTCCCTTGATCTCTCGACGTATCAAAGGAGTGTAACGTTGAACGGCCCCTTACCCTCGCCCCTGCCCTGTCGGTCGAGCTGGAGCACAACCTGAGCGCCCGGATTGCGAGTCAGAATATGTGCACTCGCTAGCCAAAGACAAACCATGGATACATTTTCAAACGAAAAGACAGTTTCACGACAGCTGCTCGAGCCACGTTGTACTATAAAATATAAAAAATTCCACCTCGACGCAAAAATTTCCACCTCGACAAATTCCTTTCAGATCCCCTCCACTCTACACTGGTCCACCACGTCCTATCTCGTCCTTTGTTCTCCCTTACATGGACACGCTGGTCGAGTTGCTACCGTCGGTGATGGTGAACGGGAAAGTTGAATTGACGATCGAAACGCTAATGCTCGAAGGCAAAGTCCCGTCTACTTGTCAGCGGGCGTGTCCAGAAATGCCAACAAGAAACAAGACCTACTGGTGCTGACGCTCATGTCCTGGTATGCGCAAGTCGAGTTGAAGAGGCTGTTGATAGTGACGTCCATCGCAGCCGCCGTAGTGGAAGCGGCCGCAGCCGTAGAAGAAGCCATAGAAGCCATCGACATGGTCGCCGTCACAGACATCGCCGTCGTCGCGCTCGCCGATACATCAGTCACGTTGCCCGACATGATCAGACCGGACAAGTATCCCTCGATGGTCGACAGCTGCACATCGCCAACGACAGGGTACGCCTGTTCAATCACCTCGAGAGCGCCAAACAGACAGTCGTTGCAGATGATGTTGGGGTTGACCTGGTTGACCAAGAACAGCGCGGTTCCGTTTTGCCCCGAGAGAATGTCGCCAATATAAGAGACGGTGGGTGTGGCGTCAAAGTAGGCAGAGAGCTGGGTGAGAACGGAAGATACGCAGAAGTAGCCGTCGGTCGAGTTGTAAGCTCCAGAGTCGATAGCGACGGGAGGAGCACCAAGGAATCCGCCATACGAGTTTTCAGTGTACGGGTCGGAGCTGACAATCAGCGGCCACTTTGACACCATGCGAGGTACCCAGTAGACAGGGTTGAGATCCAGAGGCAGTGCGTTGGGTATTTGACTTACGTCTTGAGGCAGAGCACCTCTCGAAGCAAAGGGTAAACCTCGAAGGCCGTGGTAACGGTCGAATTGCTCAATCCGGCCTGTTGCAAGTCGCTAGCACAGCCCGTGATGACAGTCTGAGCGGCCATCTGGAGCGTCTCGTTGGAGCAGGGTTGGGTGTTGTAGCAAAAGTCGGACATGAAGTTGTCCAACACGGGGATGATCGACGAGTTGGGCGAGGTGAAGACTATCGTCAGATCTGCGGAATTCCAACTTGACCAAAGCAAAGGAGGATGAGGTAGAGGCCCCAGGGGACAGGGAGTGAGATGACTTACAAGGCAAGAGGTCGGTCGTGGGGAAGCACTGGGCAAACGACGAGTTGGTCAAGACCTCGAGCACAGCTCCTTGACATTGCTGTCCGAACCTGTCTAGTCAGCAACGGACTCGAAGACTGTCCCATCATCGAAACCACTATCCACTTTCCCCTCCGATGCTCATACCCCTGCGTCCTATCCCTCTCACCCGTCTCTGCCAGTACTCGGGTAAGGAGGTGTACTCACGGAAGACCAAGGATCGAAGAAGGTAGAGAGATCTGGGCGGAAACCGCCGAGCTCCCGAGGAGCAGACTAGCAACGAGAGACAACATGATGATCGAGCGAGTCGGTTTTGCAAAGCTGGATCGTAGGGTAAGTGAGTCGAATAGCGAGACGACAAGTTGGATGAAGGAGGATCGTTCGTAGTTGAGCCGATTGGAGCTAGGTATATATTCGAATCAGGCTGTGCATCCGGCGCATTCTCGATGAGGAAGTGGTCCAGTAAGTTACGAGTAGAAGAGTCGTCTGTACCTTCCTCCTACCTTGGTTCGTCATACCAAGCCGGTCCTCTCCCCCGTCGGGGCAAAAGCCAAAGAGAGAGACAGACGTCATGGGGCCTCGTACATCCTCTCCAGACCTTCTGTCCCCGCCGAGTCATTGCGCCTTTTGTCGAGAACGGGGTCGTATTGTCGAAAATGGTGGAGATCCCGACTGCGCCCAGGGACAGGCAGTGCAGCAAGCAGGTGAGTTAAGGTGGCCTACGTCCTCTTTCTCCTCTCCATATCCTGCCTGATAAAGATCGCGGTTCGAGGTCGAGCTCCGGAGATGTATTCTCAGAGTCAAAGATCTCGAGAATCCAAGTGACGACGCCTAGACCAGACCCGATCTTCTGGGCAAGCGTATGCTTACCCTTACGTAAGCTATAAATCTCCCGATCTAACCACCTTCATATCTCCAGCTCCAAGTAAGAAGTAAGGTAGATGGCATGGCTAAGTTTACAACGTGCATAAAAAAGTCTTACTCGTCAAGAAGGAGTCAGAAACTACATGTGACTTACGTGTGGTGCTGCGAGATCGACTTGAGCAAGGAACCCGGATGTCGAGAGCAAAGCACATGTGAGATTGATGTGGAGTCGACAATCACGGCGTATCACACCGCCTCACCCTCCCTTCGTCCGAGGCGCAGTTGGATACAGCAAAGTTCCATAGAGAGATACAGGTCCATGTTATGCACCTGCACACTGTCGAGGTGGTATAGCCAAAAATGGTCCCACGCGGTCCGCTGTTGATCGATGTCGCTCTTCGTCCAACGTCGAGCAATACAAGGCGGCCGGCGACATGCCTGCCCAATTGGTACATCTTGTCAACGATCCAGCCGGTCGAGATGGAGGTAAATGTGACGTCGACATGCTCTAGCGAGAGGTGATCGATACGCCTGGATCTACACCATCAACCACTTCATCTCGACGACATGAGGAATTCATACGTACCATGACCCGTTCCTTCCACTCACTCGTCCGCCTATCCTCCCACGGGAGCGACGACGACCCGACATGTACACCCACATCCCGTTCCACAAACGTTCCAGCCTTTCTCCCACCTCTCCCCATCTCCACCTCCGTCTCCTCCTCCTCCTGC
>JALPCD010000058.1:0-29523 GCA_026538415.1 Cryptococcus sp. GC_Crypt_1
TGCAGATCTCGGAGCATGTACGACGACATCCCCGACGCCGGCGGACGGTATCTATGCATGTGGGACACACCCCTATGACTCGATGATCTGCACGCCTTGGTTCTTTGTGAATAGGATGGAAAGTCATGGCCGCCCGCATTCGTTTAACTAGCTGGTCTGGTTTGAGTTGGCGTCACAACGTACGTACATCTTCCTAGCTTGTCAGAAGAGCACAGACCGAAGATGAACCTTTCTAGAACGTGGACAGCTCGATCAAAGACCAACCTTACTCGATAATATGTTTGTCGACTGCGCTACGAGTAGCTCTTTGCTCGACCGAGGTGAAGCCAAGCTCTTGCTGCAGGGTCCCTCCAAGGACGAGCCGACGCTATCACCCACCCACACCCTACTCTACGTTACTGACTTGCTCACCCGAGTCCACCCGTCGTGCAGATCGGCATATCAGGAGCCAACCGACCTCTTTCCTGTCGTCTTCTCGGCATATTCTCGGTCGAGCCAATAATGTTCCCACGATAAGACGATCCTACCTTAACTTACAGCCGCACCCCTATTCTCGAGCCATGCCACCTACCTTTGTGGTGCAGCTCTCCGGTCCGGATGTCTTCTGGACTGATACAGGCATCGTCCCGGTAGGTGCGTCTTCACTTGGCGCTTGACTGAGGCGAAGGATGCATTCTGCGAGGCCGAGCAGCTTCGACCAAGAACAAGGGTAAGTTATAGGTAGATCGCACCTTTACGCAGGCGAGGCGTTTTTACGGAACGCCTCGATATCTCGGGTAAAAAGCTCGAAAGCGAGCCCAGAGTGGAGGTCAAGCTGGAATCGAAGGTATTTTCTCGGACGATAACGAGATCATTCTGTATCGTATGCATGGTATACTGGTCAAAGAGTGTCCATCTGCGATGCTCACTCCGTCTTCATCCATCTAGCGTGCGTCTTTATGTCTGATCGATCATGATGGCGGTGCCGGGTTGACCCTATTCGGTATCCCCAGCATCCCACACAAGGCCTCCGTCTGCGGATTGGTATACCAAGCATCTACCGTCAGCATCTCCTCTTCCGTCAGGTGGAGGTATGTGGACTCACTAGGGTTACCTCCTGGTTCTCCCTCTGCCGGTGCAGTAGGCCAGAACTTTTGCACCCTCCCGATTTCGATCTCTCCCTTGTCCCAGACCAGCTCGACCTGACCCTCCGGCAAGTCCTCCTCGGGAACGAACAGTCCTTCCCCCTCTATCCTTGCCAGCTCGTCTGACACCATCTGCTTGACATCGGCAGGAGGAGGAAAGGGTCGAGAAGCAATCTCGAGGGAAAGGTAGGGATGGAGTGAGCGAGTGATGGCGATCCATTCATTGTCGAACGTGAGTCGAGCGCCAGTAGTAGGTGCGACAGGGTGTGGAGAAGGTACGTCGAGGTACTATCTGTTCAGCTGGGCATCGCGGCAAAGCCGACTCACCTGGATGAAATCTCGACCTGGTCCACACTTGTCCAGAGCGAGAAACCTCGTCGTCTTCTCCTTCCCAGCTGGACCGCTCGATGTCGAGGCAGGAGGCAGAGAAACAGGTTCAGTGGTACCGATCACTCCCTTGGCTACTTCTTCGTCTCCATCTTTCCTCGCTTGCTCGACTAGATCCGCACTCTCGTCCAATTCCAAGTCTTTCGCCGCTTCACCGCGAGTATTGTTCGTTGGGTCGAACACTATTTTCTCCTCATTCGCATCCGTGGGTGGGTCGTCAAATTCGTCGTCGTCTATAGTAATCTCGTCGGGATTGGCAGTGGTTGTTGCGACTGTATTCGTAGTCGTTGTTGTAGGCTCGTCATCGAAGTCGTCGGAAATGTCGATTTCGTCCGGATTCTCTCCTGTCACCAATCCCTTTTCTCCCCCTCCCAACATCGGGGGAGCGCTAGTCGAAGAGTCGTTTGTCGCAGATGGTGTGGCTGAGGATGATGTGGGGTGTGGAAAGACCGCTGCAAACTTGACGTGAAGATGCGCAGAGAACCAATATTCCGGCCTGACGGTGCGTAAGAGATCCAACAGGGGCGGTGAACCGAGTTTGTCCGCTTCGACTTCTTCCCTGAAGAATGGTTTACGACGTATGAGTGATTTGGTGTCGCCGTGTCGGGGGATGGTGGTCGGCCAATCGTGAGAGAGGGCTATACTGCCTTCTTCTACCGAGAGCTACTGTCAGCTCGACGCAATGCCCGAGGAGAGGCGAAGGGAAGTAAGGTGATGCGAAGAGTAATGGTAAGGACGACGTTGGTGTTGTCAAGGATGGACAGTAGACGTACCAGCTTGAGACGTTCGACGTCGTACTTTCGTATATGATAGACAGACCGTATAGTACCCGGATTGTAGGGCACCGTTTCAAAATGACCTGTCAATTAGCGACCCCTCTTGAAGGCCAGACTATCAGGCGATGTGCTCGGCGTACCCTTGTTATAGTCGTGATTCTTGTAGATCCCGCTCGCTCCCATGATCCTCACCCCATTCACCCTCACACTGCCCGCACCTCCCAGGAAATATATGTTCGGCGCCAACCAACCCCCATGATACAACTCCCACATGTAATTGCTCGCTTCATGATTACCTCCAATGACCAACGTCAACACGGGTGCCACTCGCTTGCCCGAGTAGTATTCGTGGAACGTGCCGAGGGATTGGTACTTTGGCGGTACGGCGAGCGAGGCGAAATCGTGCGATGAGCGTAGAGCTTGGAAATCACCGCACAGGAGGAGAAGGTCGACTTTTGTCGATTGAGCAGATTCGTATTGGGCGATAGAGTCGTATATTTGGGCAAGACAGCCGTGGGAGCATCCTTGAACCGCTACTTTCATCGTCCAGTGAGGACTGATGCGGGTCAAAAGGGATATATAGGTCGAGGATAGAAGTCGAAAAGGTATACATACCCGTTACCCTCGCGCAGAGGAAAGTCAATGATGGATGGGATGTATCGGTTCGGATCCGAAAGTGTTGATGTTGATTTGCCACTGGAACGTCGCGCGAGAGTTGTCAACAATCAACATCCCATCTAACCCTTCGCGTCTGCTATTACTTTGTCAATCAACCCATCGAAGCTTACATCTCTCGACAGGCATCGATATCGCCCGGCACAGTCAGTGTGTGCGAGGATTCAAGGATGCCACCAGTCGATAGGGACGCGAAAATACCAGTGGGCCATTAGCCTTTTTTGGGCAAAGACCAGAGCTGAATCCTCTCTAGTGTCCAACCCCTCAACAGCTTCACGCAGAGTTGGAAGCATTGACACCGATCTTTGAGCTGGCCGAAAAGGAAGAAACATGGGAGAAACATGAAGCGGCATTGATACGGCTTGCTGGATTGGCGAGAGGGGGAGCATACAAGCACGTTGGGCCATTTGTGGAAGGGATTGGGCGACAAGGATTGGGTCTTCGAATCGCAGCTTGCGTGGGTCCCCCTCTCAACATTGCTTGGGACCTCGCTTGACACGGTTCGCTTGCTGACCGCCAGATGATGTCGGATCGAGGAAAGCTATCTGGCACAGCGATAGACTTCGTGCAGACCATCGCTCCTCGGCTAGGCAGTTCCTTTTCCCCCCTCGTCACAGTCTACCTCGACCCCCTCATCCGCCTCCTCGGTCGACCCAACAAAGTCGTCCAAAAACGAGTCGACAAGTGTCTCGTCACCATCATCACGCACTGTCACCTCGCGGCCATTGCGCTTGAATTGCGCAAAGGTTTGACAGACGAGGCGGTCACATGCAGGAGGGGATGTGCGAGTTCGATCGAAAAGGCATTGGAAGCTTGGGAGGTGGGAATATGGGGAGAGAAGGGCGTGATAGGGTTGGAAGATGCGATTAGAAAAGCTGCGTCGGATAAGGATGCGGGGGTGAGACAGACGGGCAAGATTCTGTATGGGTTGTTTTCGGCGAGGTGGCCTGATAGAGTGGAAGAGTGAGTCGAGCATTTGCGAGGAGGGAGGAGATTGTGTGCTGATTAGACAGTTTTTCGGCACCGCTTACACCGACGACCAGGAGGCGACTGGATATTGCTGCCGCCGCACCTGGACAATCGAAGGGCAAAGCCCCATCTCGTACAATGGGTCCCCCCGCAGCCGTCCATCGACCACCTCAACCAGCTCTACCCTCCTCGAGCAGCACAGTCCATCTCAACAAGCCTTCCCAGGCTCGAGGCGCATCAGCATCATCCAACTCCCACTTTGACCAGAATGGCGAATCGTCGAAACAAATTCCGAGCTCCTCTGCACCGACCAGTCCGACAAAGAGACCGTATGATATGCCTCCTCTCGCTAGATCCATTAGCACTGCCACTCGTCTAGAAGGTCTCGGTGCGCCTTCTCGTTCCGTCTCGAGCCATCACCTGGCAAGCGCACATCGACTCGGGTCACCAGAACGAGTCGACGTATGGGCCAAACCTGCTCGACCGGCTATACCCAATTCCTACTCTGCTTTGTCGCTTCATACCGAGTCTGCCGACAATGCACTACCAGCTCGGCGGTTCCCTCCCCCTGCTCGAGCTCCTCGACCTCTACCATCGTCCTCCACCGACGCTGACGACCTCGTCTTTTCCTCTTCTTCGACAGCTGGTCCGTCAGGTCTAGGTGGACCGGTCCGAATACCTCTACCCGCTGCACCGGTCGGTCGACTCGGTCCAGCAGTCCGACCTGTCCAACGTCGGGTTGTCACTGCTCCCACTATGCCACCTCCTCGACCGCCTCCATCGACGTCGTCTCAGGAGCTTGCAGCGGTGTTGAAAGGTAGCAAAATCGTCAAAAAGCGAGTCAGTCAGCTGGAAGAAGAGATCAAGACAATCTTGGAGCCAGCATCGCCTGTACCGGTCGTTACGAAGTCTCCGCATGGAAGCTACTTTGCGCACATCTCGCCTTCGGTGTTGAAGTTGCAGCAGAGGGAGAAGGAGGAGACGGGGATGGGGATGGAGTCGCCGTTGTTACCTGGTCTGATGAAGTCGACGAGGGAGAAGCCGGTCGAGGTGAATGAGGATTTGAGAGCAGTGACGAGGGAGCGAGGGGATTTGTCGGGGATGCTGGATACGCCGATCTTGGAGGGTATGCCAGGAGGTAGTGAGAGAATACCCGGAGCGGGGAATGGGGAGCAGAAGAGGGTGGAGCACGAAGCGATGGAACCTGTCGATGAAGATCAGTCAGAGGAGGTCATCGACTCCGTGGTCGCCCCACCTGCACCGACGACGTCGACCATACCGATGGGGGTGGCCGCGCCTTCCGCCGAAGCGAGTGAGAATACGGCTGCCGATTTAGGGATCTCGATCGAGAAGGGAGGGGACGGAACAGAAGAGCAATCTAGAGAACATCCTGCCAAGGACGAGGAGGATGGAAACAGGGAAGATCAAGGAGAGAATGCAGAGGAGCAGATGGCTACTACCGAGGCGGACGACAAGGTCGAGGAGGAGACCAGGCTCGCCAAGGAAGCCGAAGCTCGACGCCAGTCTGCCCTTCACATTCCTCTCCCTTCATCCCCTGTCAAAAACGCCACCGCTCTTCCCGACACTGTCGAAGAGGAAGACGACACCACCGACGAAGCTGCTATCGTTCCGCCGCCTGCTGTATACCCGAAAGACCCGCCTGTCCGATCTCGTCTTCTCGCTCAATCGACTGGTCCCAAATCAAAGGTCGTTGAAGCGAAACCGATCGCAAAGAAGGCTACCATTACTCGCAAACCGGCTGTGCCGCCTCCTCCGCCTGTTCGAGCTCGCGCTCCGGTGGTAGTCGAGCGAAAGACGTTCAAGCCGACTTCCACGGCTGCTCGAGCGACTGTCAAAACGGCTACGACCGCGGGTCCGGCCAAGGCTACTGCTTCGGCTTCGACATCGGTACCCCTCTCAAGAGTGACTTCAAAGTCGTCTGCTTCTGGTCTCGGTGAGAGTACCAACGGCAAACCAACAACATCGACTGCTCAGCCTACGGTTCAGGCGCCCGTCAAGGCCACTACAGCACCCAAGCTCGGTCTCGGCAAGAGTTCTACCGCTCCTGCTGTCGTCGCTCGATCCGTCTCTGCAACTTCGACAACGACCCGGACTCTTGCCATTACGCCGCACCGCTGCCCATCGTACCCGTCATGTCGGCGGATGACTTCTCGTTGGTCAAGCTCGACTATTGTCCCATCTATGGGACGGGGGACAAGACGCTGGAGGATTTCGAAGGGAGGTTCCCTTGGGAGGCGTACACTGCGAATGAGTATGATGCTGGAATAAGGAAGGCAGCTGGGTTGTCATATAGGGAGGATATGAAGCCGTATCGAGTGGTTCAGCCAGAGGGAGCTAGCGTGAGTCGTTTCTATCCCTCGTTGACAGCTTCTGATGGCAGTTTACTCTCGAAGGTCGAGTGATCAAATGGCAAAAGTGGTCGCTCCACATTGGGTTCAATTTCCGAGAAGGACTCGTCCTCAACGACGTTCGATACGACGGCAGAAAGACCTTCTATCGACTCTCCGTCTCCGACATGACTGTTCCTTACGGTGACCCTCGATCTCCTTACCACCGAAAACAGGCGTTCGATTTGGGAGATGTCGGGGCTGGTCTGACCGCCAACGAGCTTCAACTCGGTTGTGACTGTCTCGGCGAGATCATGTACCTCGACTTCGATCACTGGGACGTGCAGGGTGCGCCAGTGCGGATGAAGGGAGTGGTCTGTATCCATGAGCAGGATGACGGCATTGGGTGGAAGCATACCAACTTTAGGACGGGCAAGGCATCGGTGACGAGGTCGAGGGTTTTGATCCTTCAGACGATTGTAAGTTGTTCTAAGTCTCCGCACGAGGTCAAGCTGACGCGCTAGATCACTGTCGCCAACTACGAATACGTCTTTGCTTGGAAGCTCGACCAGGCGGCTGGACTAGCGCTGGAAACTCGAGCCACGGGTATCCTCAGCACCGTTGCCATCTTGCCAGGAGAGACTTCGCCATACGGCAACATCGTCTCTGCTGGGTGAGCAACTTGCTCTTCCGGCTTGATCATCGCTGACGGATAGTGTGCTCGCTACCAACCATCAGCATCTGTTCTCCCTTCGTATTGACCCGTCCATCGATGGTCACCAGAACACCCTCGTCCAGGAAGACTCGGTCGCCATGCCTTATGACAAGTCGAACCCCCCAGAGAACAACAAGTGGGGAGTGGGGTACACGGTGGAGAAGAAGACCATCAAGGAGGCGGGATGGGCAGATGCTGCACCAGAGAAGAACCGAGTCTTCAAGATGTGAGTCTGCCTTCAGTCACTTGAACTTGTACTGACGGATAGCACCAACCCAAACAAGCTCAACGCTATCTCTGGGAAGCCCGTCGCCTACAAGCTTGTCCCCACTCCATCCCAGCTCTTGCTCGCCCATCCCGACTCTGTCGCCCATGCAGTATGTCCCCACTCGTCCACGCATACACGTAAGCTGACCTGTGCAGCGAGCAGAGTTTGGAGACCACCATATCTACGTCACCAAGTACAAGGACCAAGAGCTCTACTCTGGCGGGAGATACACCAACCAATCCTACGGCAAAGCACAAGGCATACGTACTTGGATCGATCGAAAGGACAACGTGGAGAATGAGGACCTGGTCGTCTGGCATACGTTTGGCCTGACGCATAACCCTCGAGTCGAAGACTTCCCAGTCATGCCTTGCGAGACGCACATGGTCCATCTCAAGCCCAACGACTTTTTCGAGTGCAACCCCGCCATCGATGTACCGGCGTCGACGCAGGCGTTCAACCAGTCCAAGCTGTTCAGTCCAAAGGTCGCCCAGACACAGGGTAACATGCAAGGGAACGCAGAAGTCGAGGCAGAGGCCAAAGCAAATGGGCTGGGGAAGAGCTGTTGTTCGGAAGTCAAGGCGTAGAATTTGGATCGAGGGACAGCTTATAGATTGGATATCAACACTTGTATGAATAGGCCATATACCAGGCGTGCTCTTGGCTTCCTTTCTGCTTCGATCTCCAAGAAAGACCCAGTGGATCGCACTGACCTGAGAAATAGACCCAAATAGATAGACGATCGGCAATAAAAGAGAGCGGATGGAATGCTTGTTTTGAGGCCCACACATCTGTCCTATATATACGTCAAATCAAGCACACCCTTTCATGCGGAAACACGCATCACCTCTTCACTAGTATATCGGTTTAGTATATCCGCTTTTCATTACGTAATCAATGTAATAATCGCGGTAGAGCTGGGTTCGACTCCCAGGTGGAGAATACTTTTTCTTGCCGGGACTGTCTACCATTTGCATCTCGACAGAGTCTCATGGCACTCCTTTTTTTCTGGGTAACGCATGTATCACTGCACAAGGACTGCTCTGGAGCAACGTCTGTGAGAAGCTAGCTCTCTGTTGGTCTGACAGCATGGTGCAGGGGTTGCGTATAGAGATTTCCTATGAATGAATTATGCCAACGCGTCTCGTCTCGCCGGAAACCAGGCTTCCTTCCTTCGTTGACTCAATGTTGATCTAGCATTCTTGTACAATTCAACGACCCACTTAAGCGGCAGCGAGTAGCTCAGACGACCAGAGTGCCTAGGCGATAGGGCTGTGGGATGTTTGGTAAGCTTTGCCGAGCTGTCTTTGCCTTCGAGAACTGATGAAGAGGTTTCCAAAATGCGTCCATTACCAAGGGTGAGCCGCATTCCCCCATCACTGGTTGTGATGGCATTGGACTCATAATATCAGGGATGATGATTGTAATCGGGGTACTGTCGCTGCTTGTCTCGCTACTCGATATCAAGCCATACTTCCACCTGCAGATTGTGCCGCACATGACAAAGTATCACCAGGTGAGCTTCTCCTTTTCTACCTGCGTCGAAATCAGGCTGATGGACGTAGTTTTGGAGGATACTGGTGCACCCCTTTGTATTCACCAATTCGACAGAGCTGCTAGCTGGGGAACTGCTGTTGTTGAATTATGGCGTACCGATTGAGCGGTGAGTCGTTTGCCTGGGTGGGCAAAGGGCTTTGACTGATGGATCTCAGATCTTTCGGGCCTCGCAAGTACTCGGTTCGTCTCGTATCTATTGACTATGATATGATCGGACGAGCTCACTATGCAGGCGTTCATCTTGGTTTCCACCATTGTCTCTGCCCTCCTCAGCTTCATAGGTATCATCCTCCTTTCTCCGTTTGGCGTCAGTGCGATACCAGCTGGACCATACGGTATCATCTTTAGCTTGTAATTTTCTCTACGCTGCTCCTACTCGCACGCTAACATGTAGGCTATGGCAAGACTACCGTACCATCCCTTCCCTCTACGTCATGCGGATTTGGGGTATAGAGTTCTCCTACAAGACGTTCAACTGGATTATAGCCTGTCAGGTGGGGTCGTCCAGCAAGACACAAGCTAAATTCACAGCTCTTCCTCTCTCACCTCCCCATTTCCATCCTCGCCTCGGTATCAGGACTCGTCGCAGGCTATCTCTACCGTACCGATACTCTCCTTCTCCCCTCTCTGCGCCATCGTCGCCTCATACGTCCCCTCAAATCGTTCCGAATCCCTGTATCGATATACAATCTCCTGGCTCGACTCTTTGAACCGCTCGGCGGGTCGATCCCACCTCGACGATCTCAACGAGTCTTGCCTGGTCAGATCAGCGATGCTGCTAGACGTTCCGCGGCGAGTCAAGATACCCTTCGGACGCTATTGCGAATGAACGATCAAGCGACTGCTGCTGCGATTCAACCGAGGCCGCCTTCTCTCGGTCCCGACATAGGTGCTTTGGCGCTCGCTCGACAGGCAGCGTTGAGATCGACAGCCGCGACAGCCACTGGGGCGACGACGGAGACAGAAGCGCCTGTTGGGACGGCAAGGGGAAGAGCTAGAGCAGCGAGAGCGGCCATGGGGGAGTTTGTGAGCGAGATGACGGGCAGAGGGACGACGAGAGCACCGACAGAGGATGAGATTGGGTCTTTGACGAGCATGTTTCCAAACATGTCGAGAGAGGTGGTTGTGAATACCCTGCAACGGCAGTGAGTCCAGGATCGATGGTGCAGGCATTATTGGGCTAACGGGGTAGCGACAACAATACAGCTCAAGCGGTCGAGGCGTTGTTGCAAGAGGGCATGTAGGGGGATTCATTATGCGTAGAATAGATACAACATGTATATGATCACTAAGGCTGGGTATCTCTCCCTCTCCGCATGATATCTGTCCATCAGCCACCTAAAGACGACCAGGTCGACGTTGTGCAGTAGAATATGAGAGAGAGCAGACAGACGTACCATTTGTACGACGGTCTATTCCTTCTTGACCTCCTTTGCTACCGGTATCGCAGCCTCCATCTGTTTCTCCGTCTCTCCCAGATTCGCCAACAGCGCATCCAGCTTGTCCTCCAGATCATCTGCCACCGATCCAGCGGCATCCATCTGTGCCAACAAGTCTGCTATCCTCAACTCGTCCTCTTCCGTCTCCCCTTCTCCTCCTCCCAGCGACAACGCATCGATGATGGGTTGTAGAGCTTCCAGGTCGGCGGAAGATACTGTCGAGGGGTCTATACCGAGCGATACGAGGGTCTCCTGGGTCGTGAGAGGACGAGGCGGCTCGGCAGAATGGGAGTCGGAAGGTGCAGAGTTGGTGGACGGTGGTTGAGCGTTGCTCGAAGCGGATTGAGGTGTAATTGTCGCGTTGTTCGTATCTGATGACGGAGTCGTCGTAGGTGCCATAGCCTGAGCGACCAGGTCGAGGTCGGAGAGGCCGTTCATGGTGGGCAGGATGGTGATGCGAAGAGACGGAAATAATTGGGTGAATGTCAAAGAGACACAGATGCCTTTATCGATAAGTTAGTCGCTGAATGGCTCACTCGGAACTCCTCCTGTTCTCACTTCTCAGTTCGCACCCTCATTATTCTACCAGGCTGGACAGCCTACTCGTCGCACGCCTCGCATGCAGGAGCTCATTAGACCACAGTGACGAGCCTGCTTATTCCTCATGAATGTCAACTGTCGTGGTCGCTGAAGCATACGCTACATACGCGATTCGTGGTCGATTGCCAGCGGTTCAAGGCGGAATCGCAAGCAGCAAGCGGATATCATGGTTACTATGGCAAGCAGACCTTGTGCATATATGATGATAGTGATACGACGAGAAAAGAAAAGATCAAACCCAAATCCTACGCCTGACTCTCGCAAACTCCCACACCTAGCAAACCGCTCCTCCTCCCTGGCTCGCCTCCTCCTCATCTCCTCATTGCGTCGCCTTCCTCATCGTCGGAGTTCCCGGGACAGATCGATGCCCAAACGCCGACTTGGATCGCTGAGTCATAGAATCATGTATACTCGAGCTATCGCCCGTCGCTTCTTTTTTGCTCGTAAACATCGATCCAGGTTTGGCCGAAGCATTGCTCGTCCTCCTCGACCTCATCGACCAAGCTCGTATCGAGGGGGTTTGAGATCGACCAGGCGTCTGGCCGGCATTCTCGTTGTTGTCATGGTGGTGATGATGGCTGTGTTCTCCTCCCACCAGATGTTTCCCATCACAACAGGCTAAACGTCAATTTACACGAGCAGAAGGGGGAACAATGATGAGCTCACCTCGAACGTTGTCCATTCCGTCAAAGGAGGTATCTGGATCCTCTGCATCATCCCTGAGCACCATGTCAAAGTCGTCTGCTATCGGAGCACCTTTGTACGCCCCCTTGAAACGATGTCCGCCATGAATCGTAGCGGGGATCTCGTGCCTCGAAAGGTATTCGAAAGCTGGTGTTCCTCGTCGTTTGCTCATAGCTGTCCCGTGTCGGACCGATAGAGCAGAAGCAGGTCGAACATGGCTCGCCTTGGGTGTGGTGAGATCCCGGTTGGACGAGTTGAAGCTTCGAAGCGACATAGGCGATCGCGGCATGGCGAGTCGACCTTGTTCGTCGGCCCCGAGGAATTGGGACGACTGAGACGGTCGCATCGTCCTCGAGTTGGCGGAAGAGGTCACCTCGTCAAGCATAGGTGCAGATGATTGTTGTTGCTGGAGGAGGAATTCAAGTGCCTATATCATCAGCAAAGGGTGAGACGTGAAAGATGACGCGACTCACCGACATCCACAAGTCGTGCCTCTCTTGGTCCGGAGCGGTAAACTGGATCTCCCTGCCAGGCGTAGCGACGACAATGCTCTTGGTATGCAGACCTGGAGGCAAGACATTAGGGTCCTCCAATACTCTCACGCTCGAGATGAAGACTGTCTGTCAGCCGCATGTCTCGCCAAACAAAACAAAGACTTACCACTCTTGGCTGACGACTCGGTCGCTCGTCCACTTCCAGGATCCTCCGAACTCCAGTACAGCGTCTTTGTGTAAGGATGAACCCAGAAGAACCGCTTGTGTCGGTTCCCGCTCTGTCCCTTACCCACGACCCGTCGAGTATACTTGTAGAGGTATTCACCGATCATCGTCTGCGTTATCGCATGTATCGTAGCCGGATCCGTCGCTCCAGCGGTAGGAGACTGTTGGGGCATCGCATCACCGACAGACGAGACACTAGGAGCGATATGGAGACCCGATATGCTGCTCGCTGCGGACGCTCGACCATCCGAAGGACCGTTGATGACCGTAGTTGCCTTTCGCCTGACGCTGTCTCGAGACTTTTGCCACGCTTCGTCTTTGCCGGGAGTCGTCGCAGGCGTCGCCTGGATGCTGCTTCGAGAGACTTGTCGAGCAGCAGACTTTGGCGGACCCATAGCGGAAACGGCTCGTATGGCAGCGCCAGCTGATGAAGGTACCGGCCGTTGAGCTCGTCGATATGTTCCCGTCTCTGGCGGAGGAGACTGAGGTCGAGGCGGCGGTCCGGTGGACATCTTCTTCGTAGCGGTAGGAGGAGGAGGCATAGAAGGCGGAGGCGGCAGATTCATCAAAGGTGGTCGAGACCTATCGGGAGCCGACTCGGTAGGTGAAGGCAAACCATCGATGGACGGCGAGGGAGCAAGAGATCGAATCGAAGGCAGTCCGTCAGTGTCGGAAGCGTTTCCACCGAAAGTGTTGACCGACACTCGCTTCGAGGCGTGGCCTAGTGATCCAGGTGCAGGTGGAGCCTTGAGGAAATCGTAGTTGCCGCCAGCCATGACTCGGAACAAACCCATGTCGGCAGGTGGGTGGCTAGGCGAGACTGGTATACCGGCGACCTGGTCCGTCTGAGATCCGCTGTCGATGGTCGGCGAAGCCTTGGCGGGCACCTCGACGATCCTTTCGACAATACGTTCCACGGGCACCTCGATTCGCTTCTCGACAATCTTGTCGACCTCGACAATTCGATCCACCGGTACCTCGACGATCTTCTCGACGACCTTCTCCACCTCCACGATCTTCTCCACGGGCACCTCCACGATCCTCTCCACCACCTTCTCTACCACGACGATCTTCTCGACCGGCACCTCCACGATCCTCTCAACGATCTTCTCCACCTCGACGATCTTCTCGACCGGCACCTCCACGATCCTCTCAACGATCTTCTCCACCTCGACGATCCGGTCGACCGGTACCTCGACTCGTCGCTCGATGATCTTTTCGACAATGACCGGTACCTCGATTCGTTTCTCGACAATCTTCTCGACCTCGACGGGGACCTCGACTCGAACCTCGACCTCCTTGATGACCTCGAACGGAACATCGACCCGTTTCTCCACCTCGACAATCTTCTCCACCTCGACGATCCTGTCCACCGGCACCTCTACAATCTTCTCCACCTCGACAGTGACGGGCACCTCGACTCGCTTCTCCACCTCTCGGATCACCTCGACCGGTACCTCGACCACCCTCTCGACAATCTTCTCCACTGTCACCTCGACGATCTTTTCCACCTCCACAATCCTGTCCACAGGCACCTCCACCCTCTTCTCCACAACCTTCTCCACCTCGACGATCTTCTCCACTTCCACGATTCTCTCTACGATCTTGTCGACAGGTACCTCTCGAATGACCTCGACAGGGACCTCGACAATCTTCTCGACGATCTTTTCCACCTCGACGATTTTGGGCACCTCGATAGTCCGCTCGACAGGTACCGGTACCTCTCGGTCGACATTGACGATCCGCTCGACGATCTTCTCCACCTCGACAATCTTGGGAACCTCCACCTCCTTTTCGACGATGCGTTCGACAATCTTCTCGACCTCGACGATCTTGGTGACCTCGACAATCTTGTCGACTTCCCGGATGACTTCGACGGGTCGATCAACAATCTTCTCCACCTCGACGATGCGTTCCTCAATCTTAATGACCTCGACCTCCTTGATGACCTCGACCGGTCGATCCACAATCTTCTCCACCTCGACAATTTTCTCGACGATTCGATCCACCGGCACCTCGACAATCTTCTCCACCTCCACTGGTACTTCCACCCTCTTCTCCACCTCGACGATCCGTTCCACAGGTACCTCCACCCGCTTTTCGACCTCGACAATCTTTTCGACCTCGACAATCTTTTCGACCTCGACAACCCTCTCGACGATCTTCTCCACTTCCACAATCTTTTCCACCTCGACTGGTACCTCGACCCGCTTCTCGACTTCGACGATCGTCTCAAAAGGAACCTCGACAATCTTTTCGACAATCTTCTCGACGATTCGATCCACAGGCACTTCTACCCGCTTTTCGACCTCGACGATGCGATCCACGGGTACCTCGACGATTCGGTCGACCGGTACTTCAATGCGTTTCTCGACCTCGACAATCGTCTCGAAAGGAACCTCGATGATCTTTTCGACGATCTTCTCGACTATTCGATCCACCGGCACTTCAACTCGTTTCTCGACCTCGACGATTCGGTCCACTGGAACTTCGACAATCCGCTCGACCACTCGTTCTCGACTAGCCATTCGTTGGGCCTCTCGAGCAGCGGCGAATCCTCCTACAGCACCAGCAGCACCAGCGAGTCCCAGTCCTCCGAATCCACTTCCAGCCATCTTCCTCGTTCTGTCCTCATCCTCCGAGTCCGAGTCGGCGGTCGACTCTGCAGCAGTATGCCATTCTTGACCAGTGGCATACGCCTCGTTGTCGGTCGGAAGCTCCGACATGCTCTCTCTCGGCGTCATCGTACCGACACTCTCCCTCGCATCGGCATAGTCGGTCTCGGCATCGGTAGTCGTATCGTCGTAAGAGGGGGATCGGACAAAGCCCTTGTTGAGGCCACTGGGAGGCAGAGCGAAAGTCTTTCGCGTCGGTGTGGTCTCTCCAGCCACAGGTGAAGGCGGCTCTTGGATGTTGAGACGGGTAGTTTCTCCAAAGACAGCTCGTTTGGGTGTAGCGATTTCCGAGCTGGCAATAGAGTTGGAGCTGGCGGTGGTAGTGAGGAGCTCGGGTACAGGCGAGGACTGGGCGAGAGCATCCTTTCCGCCTCGAGGGATGGACGACCAATCGGTATCGGTAGTCGTCTCGGGTGTATCATCCATCGCATCAAGCTCATCGGCGAGAGCGGAACCACCAGCTGCAGGTCGAGTGAGGTCATCGCTCGAGCGATCAGCCAGAGCGGCAGGCGAAGGCGAACCAGATGCATTGCTGAGAGGCGAATCGATAGCACCAATCCCCCGTTGACGGAGGAGATCAGGCGTCCCTGATGATGCAGAGTTGAACGACTTGTCGCCAGCCGGAGTGCCGGGAGAAGCGCTAAGACCTGAAGGAGTTCGGTTGAAGCCAAGCTTTCGACCAAGGCTGGCAGCGAACCCTCGTCCTCTTCCTCGTCGACCTCGTACCGTCCCAGTCTGTCGTTGATGGGCCGAGTTTTCATCCTCCCAAGCACCGTCGGGTGTATGCGCAATAAGGTTCTCCGAGCTGGCAGAAGGCGTTTGTCGACCTCGAGCCGCCTTGACATCCTCATTCTCCGTCTTTAATCGAGCATTTTCAGCTAGAGCTTGATCCAGTTGACTTCGAAGCTCGTCCATCTCGTTGACAAACATCTCGCCAAGCGGTACTCGGTTTCGGTCTCCAGGTTTGGAAGGCGTTGGGTTGGGCGAATCAAAGTCGGACTGGTAAAGCTCGCCAGGCGACAAGGCATTGCCGTTGACGTCGAATCCAGGTCCCCGCTTCTTGGGCGACTCGTTGCCGTTCCCAAAGACATCCTCGTCCTCGTCGTCGGCATGTCGGACATCCAGCATACCCGGACTGGGTGATCCACCTCGTGAAACTCGAGCTCGCATAGCGCTGACTCTTCGATTTCGTTCGACGTTGAGCTCGCCAAGCAAGTCGCTCTTCTCTCTCTGCAGACCTGCAGTCGCCTTTCGAGCATTCGCCATGTCGGTTTCGTGCTTCGACCTGATTTCTGCCAAAGCTTGTGCCGCCTTCTCTGCTTCGGTTTTGTGCGCTTCGGCGATTTCTCGAGTCGAGACGAGAGATTTGGTGAGGCGGGAATGTTCGGCGGTGGTCTTGTTGTATTGCTCTTGAACATCGGTGTATTTGGTTCTGACGTCCTGCAAGGTGACCTCGAGGTTCCAATTTTCGTCCTTGTATCGCTCTGCCAAGTTAGCTAGATCTAGGGGCCGAGATAGACAAAAACCCACCAACACTGCTCTCGGCGACTCGCACAGCTCCAATCAAACCCTCCTTCTCCGCTTCATAGCTATCTCGCTCCTCCACCATCTTGCTGATCGCTTGATCTCGATCGCTCAACAACGCTTGGAGTCGTCGGCACTCGAGCAAGAGGTTTTGGCCAATCTCTGTCGCAAACTCCATGTCCATCTGTTTTCGCTGATTGTTGCGTTGTCGTCGACTGAGCGAGCTGTCAAGCGGTTCAGGTACAGTCGCCTTGTTTGGAAGACCATCTATGGCTTCAGAGGGCTGCAGTATCAGCATACGTTCGACATACCAGAGAGGCATGGCCTAGACTCACCTTTCCGCCCAGCTCTCGCATCATTCCTTCGTTCTGATTCTCCCAATTTCGCATCGCATCGTCCAGATCCTTCAACTTCGATTTCGTTACTTCTCCAACTTGTCCCTCTCCTTCGTCATCGTCGTTCTCAAACCCCTTGATCCTTTCTTCCAGCTCTTGTTGTTGTTTAAGAATTTCCTGTCCCATCGAACCCAGCATTTGCAGCTGAGACGATTTCTGGTCGAGCAGCGACGAGAGGTGTTGACGCAATGCGTAGCCGGTCATCTCGGATGAAGTGTGTCGTGTCGGAGAGGGAGAGCCGTTGAGCTGAGAGGCAAGAGACCGGGTTGAGGGAGGAGCGGGCATTGGGTTGAGGTTGGCTCGAGAGCGTTGTCGAGGGAGTGAGGGGACGGGCGGAATCCCGAATGGGTCGTCCATGGCGACAAGGTCGTGGTCGGTGGATATATAGGTATGTTATATATTAGTCGTATAAGATGGGAAAAAAAGGCCAAGGTCGACGATCTACGCAGCTTGATCAGCCGCTGAGCGTTGACCGAGACTGCTCGAGATGCACCTACCGGTCTCTGCTTATAGGTCGTGAACGATGTACATGCAGATTACGAGCAAGAAGCCACCTGAAATATGTCAGTCAGATCCGGACAAGAGATGAAGAGCGACAAAGTGCATCTGGCATTGGAGAACATGCGAGTTCGTCGAGGCATGGACAGTCGAAAAGGGGAAAGGGATGTGATGGTGTGATGGACAAGTGGGAGTATACTCACCGGTCGTCCTCACACCTGGTCTCGTCCCTCAGTGTCGTGTCAAGCTATCTCCTCCCTGTCGTAGATGCTTGCGCTGCTGGTCGAGCCTAGTCGTAGATGTGTATAGATGGGTATGAAACTGCTGCCCGATGTCCTATGGTTAACGCGTTGAAACGCGTTTTGTTGTTGTTGACTTTCGAGCAAAGGCGGAATCAAAAACAGAGTAGCAGCTGTTGCCACCCACCCAGCGTCGACTCTATTCTATTCTATGACGCCAAGAGTAGTCGGTGCCCCGGATCTCCCTTCCGCTCGCTCACTCTGCTCTGCTCTGGCTGGGTGGTGCGGTGCACAGGAGGGGTTGTTCTAACTTATTCCTCTCTATACTTTCATCGACAACCTCTACACATACCCGAACACTTATCGATAACCACACATGGGCAAAGCAGTCCTATACCTCCTCGTCGCTCTCGTAGCGCTCTCGTTCGCTCCTCGAGTTGCAGCTTTTGGAGCAGGTCCGTTCATCGGCATATATTTCGCATCAAGGAATTAGCTGATGATGCAGGAAACATCCCTTCCTTCTCATACCTCGAAGACAAAGCGTACCGACATGGTGATATCGAGGATATCATCGCTACCTTGTTCAAGGCTGCTGGAGGAGGCTTCTTGTCGAGAGGGAGCAAGTTTTCTCCGCTGGATGTGAAGCGAGTGTACTTTGGCAACTGGTGAGCTTCACGGGTTAGTTTGCCGAGGCGGTGCTGATTCTGCAGGCTTCGAGACTACAGTCAAGTATGTGTATACTAACCTGGTACATGAGCCGGTTGCTGACCATCAGGCCGTCGATGTGGGAGCTTTGAAGAAGACCAACCTGCAGACGATCATCAATGTCGTTATGGTCCTGTAAGTCGGTCGCCATATCCTATCGCTCTAAACTGACATTGCAGTGGCTTTTTGGCTCATGGGTATGTCATACGATACGCATCTGTGACCCAAGTCGCTGACAGCCAGCTATGTTACCGAAGAATTCGAGGTCACGCCTGAGCGATTGGCTTGTTACCTTCCTACCGAGCACATCGACAATCCGAAAGGATACGCCGACGGAGAAGACGCCCGACAATACCACCCTGGTCTTCGAGGTCCTATCGACCCGCAGGAGCTCGAGATTGACCCTCAGTGAGCGTTCGCTCCGCTCTTGACTGCGTTGAGATGCCCGCGTTGAGATGCCCGAGCTGACTTTACAGTACCGGAATGAAGAATTACATCGCCAATGGTAAGACAGACGTCTTCGGTTGTAGATGAGCGGGCTGACGATGCAGAGGGAAGGAACTGGGACACCTCGAAGGCGCTTGTACGACGAACGCTCGAGGAGTGTATCCATTATGGACGACTTTACAATGCCAATGGCAACAAGAATGACCAGTATCAAGCTTTCCAGCTTCTCGGTCGAGCTCTCCACACCCTGTCAGCTTCGAGCTTTGCCACTGTACCGAAAGCGCAAAGCTGACATGCAGCGAGGACTTCCCGGCACATAGCAACTTTTGCGAGCTTGTGCTCATTTCGCTCGGCCACCACAACGTCTTCCCTCATGTCGGCCAAAACGTCAAGGTTAAAGCGCCCAACGGTCGACAAGTCTACCCTATCGTCACTGGAACTTTCGGTGGAGCCGACTTTATCCACTCTTTGATGGGTGAAGCGACTGATCATCTCAGTGAAGTGAGTGGGAGACCCATTGACCTAAGCCTGAAGCTAACCTCCAGGCCTCGGTCTCGGATCTCTCTCGAACCATGGCAAATGCTAGATCGACCTCGGAAGGACAGACCAACTCGACCAACACTCTTCGAGAGCTCTTCTTCAATCTTCCCGGTGGAGCGGGAGGTGATCTCAGCCGAGACATGGACGACATCAACAACATGCGAGCTGGACAAGGCAGTGATCCCTCTCAAATGTCGCCTCAGGAGCTCCATGCGACGATCTGGAAGATCCTGAGCTTCCGAGACTCTGTCATGAAGAAGATCGAGGTGAGCAAGTCGGTTCTCTTTCTCGTAGCACGTCTGACGGACAGATGACCATCGACAGGATTCCTGGTCTCTCTGGTCTGGTCGAAAAGATCACCAACTCGATCTCGGTCTTCGTCATTACCACTCTCGAGCCTTTCGTCAAGCCTCTTCTCGGTACCGCTACGGAAGCTCTCGGTGTCTCATCGCAAGCCGTCATTGACTCGCACGACCAGTACGAGGTTTGGAACGACTACAACGCATCGGATCCTACCCACTCTTTCCTTTCCAAGGACCATTTCGCCCTTCTGCTCAACGAGCCAGCTGGAAAGATCGCCCAGACTATCGTTGAGTATGCTGTCAACGCTGTCGTCAAGGCTTGGGACGACTCGAGCATCCAGACACACCAGATCACCGAAGACATTTTGCAATGTCTCTTCCATCCCGACTTCCATGATGGTCGATGTAAGTCTACGCATCATCCTCTTCATGCTGACACAGGCTGAATGTATAGCTCAAATTCAAAAGATGATGCTCGGCAAGGTCAGAGAGTGGATTGATGGCAGTGGTCGAGAGAAGCAGGAGATCATTAACCGACTTTCGTCTGACGCGGTCAAGAACCACAGAAACAAGCGAATTGGCGACACCTCCAACACGACTGGTCATGTGCACAACCAAATGCTGCCCGAAGGTGGTTTGCAGCAAGTCTTGGCTCAACACAACGTTCATGTTGTGCGTCCGTTTTCTGTCAACCTGGTCGACAGCTGACATACAGCCTGGAAACCAAGTTTTAAATGCGGGTCAAGACCTCCTGTCTGGAAAGATGGTGAGCTACTCTCCAGCTACGAAGGCTACGTAGCTGACATGTTAGCCTTGGCAGCAAAACTTCGGATCGGGTGGGCAGCACGCTTGGCGAGATATCAACGACTCTGCGCCCAACGCCGTCCCGCCCAGTATTGCGCCGTATCAGCAGGGCAACCAAGGTGGATATGCTCCGCCCTCGCATCCGTCCCAAGATCAATACGGCGGATATGGAGGAGGAGGAGGAGGAGGAGCAGCTCCTCCTTCCGGCGACGATTATCCTGGTCGGCAACATCATTTATCCCATCAACAGCCGTCATATCAGCAGCAACCGGATTACAACCAAGGACCGCCTGGAGGATTCGGTGGAGGAGGAGGATACGGGCAGAACGATCAGTACGGTCAACCTCAGCATCAGCAAGGAGGATACGGTGGACCGCAGGGGTACGACCAGGGAGGATATCAGCAACAGGGATACGGTCAAGGATACCAAGGTGGACCTCCCCCTCCGCCGCCGCAAGGACAGTGGGGTCAACCTCCCCTTCCACCGCAGGGTCAGTGGGGTCAACCTCCTCCTCAACAAGGACCATGGGAAAACCAAGGTGGTCGACAGTGGTAGACCCATTTTGGCTGGGAGAGATGTAGAGCGAGTACGGCAGTAGTATAGAAGCTTCATTACGTTTATGGAATGCCCATCACCTGAGATGGATTTATGCAGATTTTGATGCTCCGTTGTCAATATCATGCATATATGGTAAGACCGAGGTAGCCGCAACCTGGATTGCAGCCGGCTTATGGTTCGATACGCGTCTTATCAGGCTCCACCTTCGTCGACCTGCCCATCGTCCACCTCCATCAGGTCCACTCGATCGACCCGTTCGCTCAATTCCTCCTCGTGCTCCAGCTCTTCTTGATCCTTCTGGCCGTTCTCCTGATGATTCTGTTCTTCTCGCTCCCCATGCTCAGCGATATCGACGCCTTGGTGATGCAATGACGAAGGAGGCGGAGTGGGAAGACCGCCGTCCATGGTCCCAAGCTGATTGGCGACTCCTTCTCCCCTGGCTGCATTTTCAGCTGCAATCACCATCGCCTCTTGCGACTTCTTCACTCGCGCCTCAGCGGCATACACTGCGAAGGAGATATATCTCCGTACAGCCGCTTTCCCCGCGTCGACTGCTGAGGAGCTCGATGTAGGAGATGCTGATCCGCTGGCGAGGAGGAAAGGAGGCGGCGTCAATGCGTCTGGGGCAAGGGAGCCACCATCGATTGTTCGAGGTCGCTTTGCGAGTACAGTCGTTGTGGATGTCGAAACCGACGTCGCAGCTGCCGCCTTGGCCTTCTTCTCCTCTTCCTCCTTCTTCTCCCTACACCACTTTTCCACCCTCGCAAACGCAATCTCCACACTTCTCAACTCCGTCAAAGTTTTCTGCACTCTCCCACAGAGTGACTCTGCACTGACCAAGTCCAGGGTCGTTTCTTCGCTCGCCAGCTTCCCTAAATCCCTTTGGACTCTCAGTAGTCGAGCCTGAGCGTCCCAGAGCTGCTTATTCGTTGAGCTAAGCATCTCGGAAGTTGTCGCTATGCATCGAAGCTGATCGAGAGCATCTTTACGGGCGGAACGAAGCGCTGGTAGTTCGCGAGACCGACGAGCTGTGACCATCGAGTCGATCCCGAGCTTGAGGCTGGCGAGCATACCGAGCTGGAGCGAATCCGATAGAACGGGTTCCATATCCCCATCATCCTCGATGTACTCTTCTTCATCATCCTCGCTAGCCTCATCGTCTTCCCAGCCCGAGATGCTCTTCTTGTCGGTATAGAAGTATTCAAATCGGAACAAAGGATCGGTGTGACATCGCAATTGAGTCAGGAAGTAGGCGAGGTAAATATTCGAGGTGGTGACAAGGCTATGACCGAGTCGGGCGGACAACTCCCGGACGGGTGAGATTGAATGTCTTCCAGGCGAGAGCTCGGTGTAGATATCGAGGGCGAGGCTACAAGCCGCGTTGATATATTCGGAAGAGAAGGCGTCGTTGAGGGGTATTCGCAGGTCGCAGCACGAGTCGATATGGCTGTGGCGATGAGGACTGATGGAAAGTCGTATATCGGATGCGTGGTGATTGGCGAGAGAGACAGCACTCGATCAGCTGCGCGAGGCGAGCTGCAGCAGACTACTACCGTATTGTAGACAACCTGGTAGCGGTCGCTTCGGACTCGAAGAGGTCGTCCATCCTTCCCAAGTCGAACCGTCTCCAGGGATCCAAGCACACCAGGAGTATGCCACGCATCCTCCTTGTCCAGCAGTTCCTTCAGGAAGCTGTTCATCTCCTTCATCTCCTTCTCCCACTCTCCGAGCTCATAATCCCGTTTCTCCACCGTTTTCTTGCGGCTGAAACCAAGTGTCATCCGAGGTAGAGGCTGTTTCCACGTCGTCTCGATTCCAGATCGATTCAGCTCCGCCTTGACGACCTCCAAAACTCTATGATCGGCCTTTCCCGTCGAGTACTCCGGCATGTTGAATCGCAGCGAAATCATGTTCAACGGTAGATCGTCACGAGCAAATTGAAGCCGATTCCAATCGAATACCCCTCCACCGAGATGATGCGGCAGGATGATCGCCATACGACGAGTACGATCGCGCAGCCAAGAGTGGCTGGCAGTCCATGAGGAACCAGAGAGACCGTACACGATAAGAGTGGTCGAGGTGTACAGGGAGGTCGGGACGGGTTTGGTGGAGAAGTATTCGAAGCGGGTCGACATGTCGAGCTGAGCGTGGGGGGAAGCGGAATTCTGGCAAGTCGGGAGTCCAGGCTGGAGCGAGGTGTTCACAAAGCAAGTGGACGACTCAAAGATGTAGAGAGGAGATGTAAAGATAGGTGAAGTAATAATGTCAAGATGGAGACGGATGATGGGTCTACTCACACCTCGATCCCGCTCTGAGCTCAGGTCCCATCACCACCTCGTCGCGTCCAGCAAATCGCGACACAGCAAGCGCAATAACATAACATACTGCATGCTCATCCTCTACCTATATATGGCATACCGGCCGCACTATCATCAGCATCTACCCTTCTCTCATCGAGTCCAAAAGCGACTCACAGGATCTCCATGCTCAACACGTCGGCCTCTTGCGGTAATCCGACTATAAAAGCCAAAGTCTTCGCCACGTTGAGCACGTTCATCAACGGCTCTGGCCGTATGCTCCCGTCTGCCTGTGTCGATCCTGCTGAAGCGTACGAGGCCATGTCGGTCGCTGCATTGCCGATGTCGAGCTGGGTAGCGGTGATTCGGTATTTGCGGCCGTCAAGCGAGGTGGATTTGGTGAGACCAGCTATGGCGTGCTTCGACACGGTGTATGCAGCGGAGTCTGGGAGTCAGCACAAAGATAGCATCAGATAGACAGTGGCAGGAGAGCTATGTTCGGAGAGAGGTGGGACAGAGGAAGGCAGAAGAAACGCACTCGGTCGAGGAGAAGAGGCAGAGATGGAACCATTGTTGATGATCCTTCCACCTTGAGGTGATTGCTCCTTCATGATCTTGATAGCCTCCTTCGTGCACTAGATCATCAGCGACTACACTCAGGACACAATAAAGATGATAGAGCAGTATGTGGATGACTCACCAAGACGGCAGACATGACGTTGATCTCCAATATTTGACGGAACTTTGCGGTGTCCACCTCTTCAGTCGGGACGCCCTTCAACAAATCTACTCCGGCGTTCTGCACATGAGCCCAGCTCCTCAAGCACATGAACCCATCCGGGACTCCTCTGACCAAGACGCCCACAATGAACAAAGCGACCCACGTTGAAGACCACATCCAGCCTACCGTACTTCTCCTTGATAGTCCCAAACATCCTCTGCACGTCCTCATCACTGCTCACATCGCCAATGACGACCTCCGCTCCTGTTCCCTCCCTAAGCTGATTTTTCGTCGCCTCGAGTTCCGACTGCCGTCGACCAGACAGGATGAGGACGAGCGGTCTGTCGTCTTGAGCGTTGGGGAAGACTTGGGACAGGTGGACAGCGCAAGCTCGACCGATTCCTCCTGAAGCGCCGGTGATAAGGATGACTCTAGGCGTGGACATGCCGAGTGGGATAGATGACCGGTAGCGGGTACTGTCGATCTGGGGCAAGGATAGACGCCTCGTCAATATATAGGCAAGATGGGATGGCGAAGTTCCCTCACTGCTCGAGATCTGTCGAAGGTGAAGGTCGGTAATGAACGGATGAGCCAAACAACCGGTCCGAGCCATCCGGTGGCAAAGATATTACTGTCACTATCACTATCACTATCACTATCATTTATCCTCCCTACCCTGTCACCACGTCACCCTAATTGTATTGCTTGCTTCGTGTTGTTTGTGTTGTGAGCGCGCTTGACTTTCTTTGCAGCCCACACCACACTGCCCATCATCCTACTCTCCCCATCCATCTTGCTGTCCAGCCTATCTTCCCGTCTAGACCCATCATGCCCGTCACAAAGAAACGAGGAGCAATCTTCGCCATCTACGCCGATTCGCCAGTCCAACCTTCCGCCTCGTCCTCGTCATTGAAGATCACTCAACCCTCTTCCTCTTTGGCCAAACAATCTTCTCCGACAAAGCGACCTGCATCGACTCGACAAGCTCTCGTGAATCTACAGCCTACCGCTCGACCTCTCGGTGTCAAAATCGACTCTGCGCTCAAAGGAAAGGCGACTGCGACGGTCTTGATAGAGGAGAAGCAGGCGTTCAAGTCGACCATCAATCCCGCCAAACCGAGCACCAACGCCCGATCCGAAATCACCACTTCCACCACTACTCGTTCCACGCGACTCGGCTCGTCCTCTGCAAGGAAGACCATCGCCAAACGAGACTTTGAGATCTTCCACGAATCCCCCGCTCCCAAACCGACCACCGTCAAACCCAGATCTACCCCTTTGCTCGCTCCGAAGACCGAATTACCCAACCCGAAAGTTTCGCCTGCCAAGCGATCTCGACCCAAGTCTACACCGCAGAAGGCAGTCGGCGTGCACGTGGACGTGGAGAAGGAGGAGGAGGACAAGGAGAACAGACCGGCAGTCGACTCGCCCGCTTCGAGGACCAGGTCGAAAACTCGAGTTGCGGGCCATCGAACCGAACAGGCGTTGGGGGATGTTTTTGTCGACAAGGCGGACTCTCCCTCGAAGCACACCAGGGGGTCAAAGGGGACGAGGAGATTGAGGGACATAGCGGTACTTGGGGATGTGACGGAGGCGTATGGAGGTTCTGGAGATGTGCCCGAGGGGTTTACGACTGCTACCAGGTGATGAGACGGTGTCGGTGAGTAGACTAGCTGAACCACCGGAAGCCAAGCTAATATGTCAGCTGGGAGCAACATTCTCAACTTGACGGTCATTCTAGGACTTGACGACAAGTATCATGGCCTCTTGGTTATCGATCCATTGGATCAGCCTCACGCCCAACGAAATATATATTTTACGGACAATCAATTTTACATTCTTGCGCCCACTCTTCCCTTCTGGACTCTCGACTCCCCCTTTTCCATCGCTACGAGGCCTTCGACTATAGCGACATCATATTTAGCAAGTATATCATCATCTACCCATTCAAAGAATAATTTCCGGAAACGTCTATAAATCATGTCTATAATGAACCGTATGAACAGGTATCTTGAGCTAGAGGCTTCAGTCGGGGGCTCTGAGTTTGCTAGGGTCGACAGACATTATTGCTACATGTATAACACAGACGGCTAATCTCCAAGCTATCATGATATGAGTCAGGTCTAGATATGTGCTTTCGTCAGCTCCGCCATTCGCAGCTCAACCAGCCCGAGTCTCTACGTTCCCTATCTCCCTTCCCAGCGCCCTCGCTCATTCTCCCACATACACCGCAGCAGAAAATATCGCAGGTCGATGGTCACTATCATCAGCTCCAGTCCTATCTGTCCGCAGGATAGCTCACGATCTCCCTTCCAGCTGTCTCATCCTGCCCTCGTCAGCATCCAGACCTCCTTCACGACAGCCCGCAGTCAACTCACGCAGCATCGTCTATAGTTCCATAATGCAAACACTCCACCTGGCCCTTCATATGCCTCTTGGGTCCTCCAAAGTCCGGCTGAGGCGGTCGAAGTGTCGACCCTTGCTCTGCTGCATGCGACACCGACTTTGCGTGCAGCCAACCTGGGATGTCCTTGAAAAACTTGACGATCGAGCTCCTATCCTCCCCATGCGCATGATTGTGAAAGTTGATCTGTCCTGTCGATACATGTTGAGGAGCAGCAGGCCGAACTATCGAGGAGGTGCTCGCCACACTGGGAGGGTCGACACTGCGCGCCCTCGAAATGAGTTTGAGTGATCCTCCAGACGAACTGCGTTGTCCGATAGTCTGCCTCGGCGTCGTCGCAACAGGTGCAGTCGCCGTGATCGACCTGGTGCTCGAAGATCGCTTGAACGTAGCATTAGCGATTGGGACGCTATCCGAGTTGGCTCGAGGTCGACCAAAGGCCGAGGTGGGCTGAGCAGAGCGATCCGCATCGGCCGGGAGAGCCGGGTCGAATGTGATCTTGGGGAAAGCAGGTGGACTAGCGGTGACCATGTCTGCGTCGAGAAGCGGATGAGGTGCAGTCGAGCCTGATCTTGAGCGAGTGAGAAGTCGAGGATGGGATGGCGACTTGGCTGGAGACGCTCGTCGAGGCGCAGGTACGAGTGCTTCGCGACTTGACAGTTTGGCGGAATGAGGTATAGATGGACTGCCCTCGGGCGAAGCGACAAGCGTCTCGGCTGGATCGGGAGTAGGCGATGGAGTCGGATCGGGCGGGAGAGTCTTATTGACATGTATGTTGGGTCGCTCGTGTGGGTCGATCGATCCGGTTCGAGTGAGAGAGAGCTTGAGGTGGCCTCCGATGTTGGAGAATGCATGGGAAAGCCTGCCCAGCGCTCGAGATCCCCTTCCACCAGTTTCGTCTAAAGGCGTAGAAGGCGAGATGGCCGAATGGTCGGGATCAGGCGTGACCTGGGTCTTCCATAGGACTCTGTCGCACTGCAACGTCAGCCACGACTAGAAGAAGGAGAAGCATATCAGGACTCACCCAGCTTGGCACCCGTTGCTTCTTCGACGTATCGTAGACTCCTTCCCGATTGTCCACATCCTCGTCAATATCCTCCATTGCCATCCCAGCATTTCCATGATCTCCATGCGAGTCTCCACTTCGTCCTTCCTGCGTAGTCGAGCGACTCGATATGCTCCTCTTGAGCACTGAAAATCGCCTCCCCATCGGCTGATTTGGCGATGAGGATAGCTGTGACGTGACTGACGGCCTTCGAGGCGGTCCAAGAGGGGGTACAATAGACCTATCCGAGCTGGTGGATACCCGAGGAGGGATTGACTCTGCGACAGGCGTTGAAGGTTCCAATGAAGCGATAGATGACAATGATGTTCTCCTCGAGGTCGTGTCGAAGTCTTGCGATTGCTTCGGCCGTATCTTTTTCGACGATGACCTAGCCAAGCGCCTTTTCGAAGGCGAAGGAGACAACGCCTTGTCCATTTTGACCAGACTGAGAAACTTTTTCGTCTTCTCCTTCAATGCAACCTCAAGAGCTTTATGCCGGGACCCGTACGCCGATGCGTCGACCGATGTCGAAAAGTCTTCGTCTTCGGCATCAGTGCCGACTGTCGAGGGGCCTGCAGATGCATATCCTCCTGCACTCGATTCGAAAGACCGGCGAGAAGCGATGGTCCGAGTATCATCTTCGCTTTGCTGTCCCTCGTCCACCTTTTCCCCTTTGCTCTCATTCAGCACTTCCTCGTTTGCTTCAGCATCGGCTTCCGGTACGTGCGATAACCCCTTGGTTGGACCGAGTAGAGGCGATCCATCCACGACCGACGGTCTTCGTGCGCTCTTGCTGTCGAGTGTCCCTCTCCGTCGAATACTCCTCCTCAGCTCTCGATTCGTCGCCTTCACCGAGCGCCACACCTGATCGTCAACTCAGCGTTGCACCCAGATCGACCGATACTCACATCGTACTTGAAAGTTGGCGGAAAATCGATTGTATGTTCCTCGAATCCAAGGAAGGGATTCTTGGCTGGATTACTCATCGCAGCCTTCAGCTGATCCCACATCAAGGCTTCCGAGTATTCTACACCGTCAGCTTTCCACAAGAATCAATATTGCGAGCTCACTCTTTTGCTCTACCAGCCATTCTGCATGTAGTCTCGACAAGTCGAGTCGGAAGTTGAGATCCCCACACCAAAATACCGTATCAAAGCGATCTGTCAGATCTGCCCCTGTCAGCAGCGCAATATACAGTATGACCAAGTCTAGCTAACCTGGTAAATTCGCCCTCGGATCATCTTTGGGCAAGAAGCAGTCGACACGTAGCTCTTGCTTGATCTTCTCGATATTGGCGAGTCGTGCCGATACTCGAGCAGTGTGGGCGGCAAGATGCGAATTGACGAATAAGAAACGATGATCTGCCAACTTCAAGCTGATCCCACTTGGATCTGTCAATTCGATCTCAGCTAGAAGAGACAGTACAACTCACATTCCACCTTTGTTGCCTAGTCTACCTCCTGCCAGACCAGCCGTAACAAAGTCTTTATCAACGCCTAGCCATAAGCTTTGTATCACTCAGGTCTTTCGACTCACCTTGTATCAAGTGCTCGCATCCCTTGTACACATAGACCGAGAGGTACATTCCCATCAACCTCTCCTTGACACAATGCAGATAGCATTTCCCACCATCCCTCGTTCTCTCTGGCTCTTCGTTAGGAATGATAATTGCCGGCCTGTCCTTTTTGATCGGCAACGAGCCTCCGAGCGCTCTGGCTAAACCAGGCGAAGGTGGAGAGGCAGGGAATCGAAACGTCGGCGTTGCATCCTCATTCTGCGAAGATTCGGAAGATTCTGAAGCGGAAGACGAGACGGATCGAGCCAGTGGAGAATGACCAAACGGTTGCGGTGGAGCGGCAAGGTGATTTCGGGGGAAGCTTATGGGGCTGGTGGGTGATAGGCTGCCTGGAGCGGTGACTGATCGCAGAAGAGCCGGAGCGGTAGGGGTGAGCATGGGAATAGGGGAAACGTTGGTCGTGTTGGGCGCAGAGGATGTGGTTGGTGGTAGGGGAGATCCACTTGGACCAATAGTTTGATCTTTCGTCATTGGCCCACAGAACCAGTCTATCGTTAGCGATCAAGGGGGATCGTCTGGCAGCTCCTTTCT
>JALPCD010000580.1:0-10104 GCA_026538415.1 Cryptococcus sp. GC_Crypt_1
ACCTCGTTCCCCTGCTCGTATCTGTTTGACTCGTCTTCCCGCTCGTAGTCTGTTTCGCTATCGGTTCTGCCAACGATATAATAGCTCAACTGACGTCGCTCGACGACATTATCATCGTCTTCTGGATCGACCAATCGATTCCCGCTTCGATATTGTTTGGCGCTTGGCTCGAATTGGGACGACCGACCCATCTTAGACCACCTAGACTTTCGCCTCGACTCATCTCTACCCGCTGCCCTCGTGATCTATCTATCGAGTTGTTCTATCCCTGCAAGGGCATAGCGAGCTGTCTCAATCTCACGACATACCTCGACTTGCTCTTTTCGGCTCGACCTGGAAGGTACCACTGGGTAGACTATTCGCTTGAGTGTTGCGATTCTGCAAGAGACACATCTCCGACTCAGACATCGAAATATCGTCTCACCTCGCAATCTCGCCTCGCTGTACTTTACTCGCTGATCACCGCTACCGGTCTCTCGGGTCTTTTGCCGTCTTTGGCGTCTACCGTGAGGAAGCATCGCTGGGACTTTGCAAAGCCGAGCTGTGCGACAGTTGGAGCTTGAATCTGTCGGACAGAGAAAGATATATAAGACTTGGGTCAAGCCTCGTCCTTGTTTCCTCGTCACTCCCCCTTCGACCACTTCATCCACCTCGCCACAGCTCGACTCGACTCGCCCCGCTCGACACACCCCTTGACCACTCAGCCTTGCCAAACCAGTCCGACCCCGACTCCATTCGACTGCTGCGTCAGGCAAAGCTCGCCTTTGCTCGCCTTTGCTCGCCTTTGCTCGCCTTTGCTCGCCTTTGCTCGCCTGGTCTCGCCTCGTCTCGACTCGTCTCGACTCGACGACCCACCTCCACCGGTGGCCCACTCAACTCCGGCCTACGATGCGCATCACTTCCACTGTCCTCGTTTCGCTCCTCGGTCTGCATTCTGCGTCCGGCCGCCTAGGTCAGGGGAACCCTACCAAGCGATCCCCCTCTCGAGGCAGCTCGAACGACGATACCGACTCGATCTCGCCCGCCTCGCTCAATGCCACTCGGACTCTACATCCCTCCGCTCGAGGTTTTGGTCTGGCCGCATCCATTTCTATCGACAATACGTGTATTCTCCTTGCACAAGATGCCAACCTCAACGTCGGCGCGCCTACCGCCAATGGAAAAGTCCACTTGGACGCTAACACGTGTCTGTGTATCGATGGATCGTTGACTGGCAAGATTGATCTGTTTGGGAAGAGCTCTGGGACTCTGCAAGGGGAGATTGTATCAAGTACAGGCTTGTCGTTTTCTGGAGCGGTTGGAACGAGTTTGGCTCTTCAGGTGAGTGCTCGGTTCAAGGGTGAGAGGTGAACTGATATGTTTAGGCGTTTGTGGATAATGCTCTGTCGTTGCAGCTAGGAATCTGTCTACAGGTCTCGCTCCAGGTCGGAGATCCAAACTCGATACACGACTATCAACCCGGCAAATACGGTGGATGTTGCGCTAGGAGTACGTCATCCGCCCTACCGCTTTACGGTAGTAGCTGACGAGTGTGCAGAGTGCAAGTCTGGGTACAAAGCCAACTCGCAAGGGATGTGCGTGCTCGATAGCTGTACATCCCCCCTGGTCAAGTGCGGAGATCAATGCATCGACAAGACAAAGCAGACTTGTGTATCGGGTGTACCGCAGACGATCCAGAATCAACGACGGGCAATGGCAGCTTGTCCGAGTGGGATGACCAAATGTCCTGTGGCTGGGATGGGCTGGGAGTGTGTGGATACGAGGACGGATATCGAGTCTTGTGCGTATACTCTTGCCGCTTCTCTCGACACTTGTTGTCCCTTGTTCGTGGTGTGGGATACGTAAAAGGTCGCTGACTTTTTCAGGTGGAGGCTGTTTGTACAACGAGAGTGGGAACATCTCCGAGGGATACGACTGTACCGCCATACCCAACATCTCCGAGGTCGGGTGCAATCGAGGTCTCTGTGAGATTCAGTCTTGTAGAAGGGGCTACGAGCTCGTGCCAAATGTCCATGGCAACACTACCGAGTGTCTGCCTCGACGAGCGGTATCTGGGATGATGGGTGGGCATGGGGAAGGTGAAAGGATAGACTTGGGCGGAAAGAAGGAATGGGCGGGATTCAACATCCAAGGTGGCAAGCGGACATAGGAGATAGAAGGTTGACAATTAGAGGCATCAGTATAGGTTAGTCTAGGTAGAGTTTCTTCCTTCTTCCTTTCTTTCTTTTGGTTAGGCAAGGATATGGACAGTTGCTTCGTTCTGGCGGGCGCACGGGGTATGATTGGGGTAGGCAAATAGTATAACGGACCATGATGCATACCGCTGCGCTGTACCGGTAGCCATTATTGGATGCAATGGGTGAGGTCCCAGGTGCCACACTCGAAATCTGGAGAAGCTCGAGCTTCGACGCGTTTTGGAATTTCCATGGCGAGAGAGTGGAGGAGGAGGGTCAATGCCTATACTCTTCAATACCTCATCTACATCTTACATCTCACCTCTACATCGACAATCAGCTAGATCAAGATGTCGCTCAAGGTGCCAAAAGCTGGAGGTCCCGACCTGTTCAAGGCGGGATACAAGGTGAGCCGGCCCTTTCCACCTACCACCTTTGCACGCCTGTCGACATATTGTCCAACCTTCCATCCCCTTCTTCCTCGGTGTCATGCCTCGCCTGCACTGTGTAAATTCACAGGGATGATGGCTAATATTTCAGCACATGTCTGGATTGGAAGAAGCGGTCTTGAGGAACATTGCGGCCGTTGGGGAGCTCAGCGAGATTGTTCGAACTTCTTTCGGTCCAAATGGTCAGTCTTGGCTACCACCTGCAATGTAACGTTGAAGCTAATCTTGCAGGCCGAAACAAGCTCATCATCAACCACTTGGGTCGACTGTTCGTCACTTCGGATGCGGCTACGATCATCAGGGAGATCGAGGTTGCTCATCCCGCTGCGAAATTGCTGGTCATGGCCAGCACAGCGCAAGAGACCGAGGTGAGTTGTGACACATCTTCCCATACCGCGTGAGTGAGAGGGCTGATTGGGGCCAGATGGGAGACGCTACCAACCTCGTGTTGATCTTTGCGGGAGAGTTGCTCAAGCGATCAGAGCATCTCTTGACGATGGGTCTGCATCCGAGTGATGTTATTTTGGGGTACGAGATGGCCATTGCAAAGGGACGAGAGGAGCTCGAAGGTGGGTTTGCGCTACGCTACTCTTGGCGCTGGTTTTGCTGCCAATGCTTATGGTCAGCTCTTGTATCGCAATCTGTCGTCGCCTCTCCCCTCCCTGATCAAGCCCAACTCGCCGCTGCCGTCTCTTCTTCCCTCGCTTCGAAACAACCTGGATCAGAAGACATCTTGTCCAACCTCGTCGCCGAGGCCGCGCTGGCCATCATGCCCAAAAACCCTAGAGACTTCAACGTCGACTCGGTCAGGGTGGTCAAGGTGCTCGGAGGTGGATTGGACGCCAGTCGAGTCGTGCGAGGGATGGTCTTTGGTCGAGAGGCTGAAGGTGAGTCTAATCCTTAGCCCGCCGAGAGAATCGCTGACAAGTAGGCATCGTGAAGCATGCGACCAAGGCCAAAGTCGCGGTGTATACGTGTGGATTGGACATTTCGCAGACCGAGACAAAGGGGACTGTATTGTTGAAAAAGGCGGACGAGTTGTTGAACTTTACCCAAGGCGAGGAGAAGCAGCTGGAAGGTGTGAGTATACTCTTCACTTACAAGTCGGGGAATCCTCACTGACGAGCAAGTACTTCAAGGAGATTGCCGACTCTGGCGTCAAGCTCGTCATTGCTGGATCGGGTATCGGCGACCTCGCTTTGCACTACCTCAACCGAATGAACATTGCCGTCGTCAAAGTCTTGTCGAAATTCGACCTTCGAAGGTTATGTCGAGTCGTCGGTGCTACCCCCTTGGCTCGTCTCGGTGCGCCCACCCCCGAAGAGGCGGGTATGGTCGATGTGTTTGAGACAATTGAGATTGGAGGTGACCGAGTCACCGTTTTGCGACAGGAAGAGGGCGAGAAGACTCGAACGGCGACGATTGTGCTTCGAGGTGCTACCGCCAACTATCTGGACGACCTCGAGCGATCGCTGGACGACGGTATCAACACGGTCCGAATCTTGATGCGAGATGGTCGATTGGTCCCTGGAGCTGGAGCGACCGAGATTGAGCTCGCCAAGCGGATCACCACCTTTGGCGGCAAAACCGCTGGACTCGCTCAACATTCCATCAAGCGATGGGCAGAGTCGCTCGAGGTTATCCCTCGGACTCTTGCGGAGAATGCGGGTTTGCCAGCGGAAGATGTGGTCAGCGCGCTGTACAAGGCGCATGGGGATGGGCATTTGGACGCTGGGGTGGATATCGAGAGCGAGACGGATGGCGTCAAGAGTGCAAAGGACACCAATGTGTTTGATTCGTATGCGTCCAAGGACTGGGCCATCAAGTTGGCGACAGAGGCGGCTATTTCAGTGTTGAAGGTGGATAGTATCATTGTGAGCAAACAGGCTGGTATCGCCCCACCGAAGCAGTCGGGTCATTGGGACGACGACTAGAAGTAGAGGTAGACACGAACCGTGTACCCGACATGCATATTCCAAGGTGATCAACGGTGTTTGGCTCGAACCCCAACTTATCGAGGCGATCGGTGCACCCCCTCAATGTCTTGACCAATGCTTTTCTTGCACCGAGACGCAAACAGCATCTTCAAGCATGGAACATATACATGGACATAGCCTAAAGCTCTGAGCTGAATATGGAGATAGGCAGGAGGAAGTGTATGGGGTCAGGCAGATATCGACAATTCGAACGATTCATCCTCCTGCACACCCTCGACGGGTCCTTGCTCAACTTACTCTATGAGCGACCCACCCCGTCCAATCAGGCCAACCAAAACACTGCGTGCAAGCAAGAGCGACAAAGTCATTCTTTCAGTCATGTGCATATACAGTCGATACCGATACGATCATTATGTAACTTCTACCACGACACCTCTAAAAATCGTCCAATCTCCCTCTCCCATCCCACTCTCTAGTCGACCTCCTCGACGGAAGGTCCAGCATCGGCTCCACCTCCGGGAGCTCCACCTGCACCGGGGAATCCTCCAGGAGCACCTCCGGGAGCACCACCTGGTGCGCCACCCTGAGCACCGTAGAATCGCTGCATGATCGGGTTGGCAACGCCCTCCAGCTCCTTTTGCAGAGCCTCGAACTCCTCCTTGGAAGCAGAGTCCATGGTCTCGAGCGCCTTGACAGTCTCCTCGACCTTGGCCTCGAGCGCCTCCTTGTCGGCAGCCTCGAACTTGTCTCCAGACTCGCCAAGTGTGCTCTTCAAGCTGAAAGCTGTAAAAATGTAAGCATTGGTCTCATAGAGGCAAAGTGGTGCGACTTACCGTAGCTCTCGACACCGTTCTTGGCTTGAACTCGCTCCTGAACCTCGGCATCCTCCTTGGCGTACTTCTCAGAGTCGGCAACCATTTGCTCAATCTAGACAACGTGTCAGCGAAATTCGAATGTGAAATATGTGTATGAACTCACCTCCTCCTTGGACAATCGTCCCTTGTCGTTGGTGATGGTGATCTTTTGCGATTTACCGGTCGACTTGTCGGCGGCATTGACGTTGAGAATTCCGTTGGCGTCGACATCGAACGAGACCTCGATCTGAGGAACACCTCGGGGTGCGGGAGGGATACCAGAGAGCTCGAACTTTCCGAGCAAGTTGCAGTCCTTTGTCTTGGCTCGCTCTCCCTCGAAGACCTGGATCAAGACACCGGGTTGGTTGTCCGAGTAGGTCGAGAAGACCTCCGACTTCTTGGTGGGGACGGTGGTGTTTCGCTTGATAAGAGGGGTCATGATACCACCAGCGGTCTCGATACCCATGGAAAGAGGAGCGACATCGAGCAAGAGCAAGTCTTGGGTAGCCTCGGAAGTGTCACCGGTAAGAATGGCGGCTTGGACAGCGGCTCCGTAGGCGACGGCCTCGTCGGGGTTGATCGACCTGTTGGGCTCTCGGCCAGAGAACATGTCGGAGACGAGCTTTTGGATCTTGGGGATTCGGGTAGATCCACCGACAAGGACAATCTCGTGGACGGACGACTTGTCGATCTTGGAGTCTCGGAGAACCTTCTCGACGGGGTCCATGGTGGATCGGAAAAGGTCCTGGCAGAGCTCCTCGAATCGGGCTCGGGTGATCGAGGTGTAGAAGTCGATACCGTCGAACAGAGAGTCGATCTCGATAGAGGTCTGGGCGGCGGAAGAGAGAGTTCGCTTGGCTCGCTCACAAGCGGTTCGGAGTCGTCGGAGAGCTCGAGCATTGCCAGAGATATCTGTAAAGTCAGCCACTGCACCGAGATGGAGAAGTCTAGTCAGGCTCACCCTTCTTGTTCTTTCGCTTGAACTCCTGGGTGAAGTGGTTGACCAATCGGTTGTCAAAGTCCTCTCCTCCCAAGTGGGTGTCACCGGCGGTAGCCTTGACCTCGAAGATACCCTCTTCGATGGTGAGGAGCGAGACATCGAAAGTTCCTCCTCCAAGATCGAAGATGAGAACGTTCTTCTCTCCGACATCCTTCTTGTCGAGACCGTAGGCGATGGCAGCGGCGGTAGGCTCGTTGATGATTCGGAGAACCTCAAGACCGGCGATCAAACCAGCGTCCTTAGTGGCTTGTCGTTGCGAGTCGTTGAAGTAGGCGGGAACAGTGACGACGGCCTTGGCGACGGTTCCTCCGAGGTAGGCCTCGGCGGTCTCCTTCATCTTGATCAAGACCATAGAAGAGATCTCCTCGGGAGTCTAGCATATAGTCAGCACCTTTGAAATCGGTAGAAGGTGATAGAAAAGGGCCAGATGACAAACTTACGAATTGCTTCTCCTCGCCTCGGTACTCGACCTGGATGATGGGCTTTCCACCCTTGTCGATAATCTTGAAAGGCCAGTGCTTCATGTCGGCCTGGACCTCGGCGTCGGCGAACTTTCGACCAATCAATCGCTTGGCGTCAAAGACGGTGTTGTAAGGGTTCATGGCGACCTGGTTCTTGGCGGCATCTCCGATCAATCGCTCAGAGTCGTTGAAGGCGACGTAGGAAGGGGTGGTTCGGTTTCCTTGGTCGTTGGCGATGATCTCGACTCGCTCGTTGGTCCAGACACCGACACAAGAGTAGGTGGTACCCTAAGTTCTGTCAGCAGGGCTTTCATTTAGTGGGAGAGCGTTGAGCGGACGTACCAAATCAATTCCGACAGCTTTGACCATTGTGAATGTGTGTGTTTAGAGTATAGATACAGTAGAGGTGTTGTAAAGGCGAAGTATGTATTGGCCCTTTTTTGTGTGCTGAAGAGTAAAGTGAAGAAAGGAAAAGAGATGCGGCTGTGGATGGAGTCTTTTGTATATAGGGCTGCGAGGGGCGAGCTGGTTCGAAAAAGGTCGACGTCGAAGTCGATGGAAGATGGTAGAATAGGCCGTCATGCTGTAATTTTGCCACCCACTTATCACATGGGCACTGCTAGAAATCACTCGGTCCTGCTAGACGGTGCGGGAAGGACCCAGACGATACTGGGACAAGCAGGCATGTGCCAGTGGTAGCGCGACAGAACGAGATCAACGACACCTCCACGACCGCGACTGGTGCGAAAGACAGAGAAGGGAAAGGTCTTGGATGACAGCGCAAGGGGGCTTTGGAGCCCGCTTCGGTTTGCGATCATCTCGGGTCGTTCATGCATAGTATACAACGGTGATATATCGTCCGCATACAGTCTCCAACATCTAACTCCCTCTGCAAGCCTGGCAAATTCCTCGTGGAGAGCAGTTCGTTCTCACTTTGGTTCTGCTATCCTGCCGGTCTGACCAAGGTTGTAGCTTACATCTCGAGAGTAGATCGAGTACAGCTGAGCAGCTATCTGGGTCGAGCCAGAGTTTTCCAGTATCTCCTGAACTGTCAGCTGTCGCTATGGCTTGTTGATCCACCTTGATGCAGTGGTTCATCTCGAGGACGGCTTCATTACATTTGTCCTGGAACGTCAGCCCAGATTCGACCTACTACTCGACCCACGACCGATCCAGCTCCAGAAGGGTGTGAACATTCAACTCACGACGTTCTTGATTATTCTCTCGAGCAATACTGCCTGCTCTGCCTCGTGTGGGTTGTCCATGTCGAGAAGGAGTAACTATAGCTATGGCTTCGAGCTGTCTTTCATGTTGTGACCATCGTTTGACGCGACGCGGCGGCTCTACCCTGGCGGATCCGGTGGGAGGTCGTTGTGGGTGGCGTAGGCGTGGATTTTGGGTGGGTGGCGACAACCAAACAAAGATTATTCACTATGCCGATCGTCCCCAACGGCAAGCGAGACAAACGTCGTCCCACCAGAGAGAAAAGTCGCGCTCAAGCACCTGTTCCTCGCTTTTGTCTTTATCCATCGACCCACTTCTTCCTCCCCCTTCGACACCTCTTCCCCTCACTTATACATCGTCCCTCTAGAAGCGGTACACCGCTATAGATCGACTTTCGCTCGACCCCAGGAATCACTCTTTTCTTCTGGGCATCGCTGCATAGACCTAGATCGACAACCACTCGAACGACTTTATCTCATTTACACTCTTTCCTTAACCACCTCGACTACCACCTCGCACGATGATTCCTCAGACGGCGATGCAAGTGCTGGACAAGTACCTTCCGGCGCTTGCTCCTCATCTCCAGACGATGAATGCTACCGAGTCGCACAACGCACTGTACGGAGCAATGAACTTGGACCACCTCAACTGGCTCGAACGTTCTTGGGCGAGCTACTACATTTGGATCGGTAACCCTATCATCGCTACTGGTCTCCTCTCCTTCCTCGTACACGAGGTGAGTAACGATTCGATCAAGATCCTGCTCAACTTCACCGCTGACGTTTTCAGGTGATCTACTTCGGACGATGTATCCCTTGGCTGATCATCGACGCTACGCCCTACTTTCACAAATGGAAGATTCAACAAAACAAGCACGTCTCCAACGAACAAATCTGGGCTTGCACCAAAGACGTCCTCCTCACCCACTTTACCTGCGAATTCCCCCTCATCTACCTCTTCCACCCAATCTGCTGCTACTTTGGCATGTCGACCTACGAAGTCCCCTTCACCCCGATCTCGCTCATGCTCGCTCAAATCGCCTTTTTCTTCGTCTTTGAAGACACATTCCACTATTTCGCCCACCGAGCGCTTCACTGGGGACCCCTCTACAAGCACATTCACAAGAAGCACCACACGTATTCCGCTCCGATTGGACTGGCGGCAGAGTACGCCCATCCGTTGGAAGTATTGATCTTGGCGCAAGGGACGATCTCTGGACCTTTCCTCTATTGTCTGTTTAGGAGCGACCTGCACATCTTGACAGTGTACATTTGGGTTACGCTGCGATTGTTCCAGGCGGTCGATGCGCACTCCGGTTACGACTTCCCTTGGTCTCTGCGACATTGGTTGCCATTCTGGGCGGGAGCGGATCACCATGACTTCCACCATCAAAGCTTCATGGTGAGTTTGCTATACTATCCGTTCTCTGAGGCCAACAACTGACGATCAGGACTGCTATTCTACCAGTTTTAGGTGGTGGGACCACATGCTCGGTACCGACCAACGAGTAAGCTGAATCATCCACATGTATCAAAGACACCAGCTGACATTGCAGTACAAGCGAGCCAGGGCAAGGATCAACGCTGCCCAGCCTAGCGAGAGGTCAAAGGTTGAGCAAGCAGAGCACGAGGCAGCTGAGCGCGATGGACTCGTCGCCGAGCGAGCGTTGCTTGCTTCGGTTGGAGGGTCCAAGGAGGAGTAGACGAAATGTGGATCCACCTTCACCTGGACACGCTCATTACGCCCTCTCCAAACGACCACACTACATACATACTTATCATGCATTCCTTTAGACTGGACCATTTGCAACTTTGTCTGCGTCTGCATGACATGGCAGCGTCGACGAATTGCTGAATTGTATTGATTACGTAAGTCAACGGTCTTAGAGTACTCGTAGCGTACATCGTATCGTCATTCCTCTTGTAACTTGCAGGGCGTGGACGCTTGTTCGTTGTAGTACGCTTTCCCATCTTCAAGTCAATACCTTTTGTTTATCTACATATCG
>JALPCD010000581.1:0-10093 GCA_026538415.1 Cryptococcus sp. GC_Crypt_1
GTTCATCAATACGGAGCCGGCACAAGTAGACCATCGCTGGGCAGAGCACAATGAGTGGGACATTGGTCAAATCTTCCTCTCGCCCTACATCTGGCTCTTTGCCTCATCAATAGGTAGACGGCATGGCATCACCCACTTTCCAATGATGATCCCTGGGTCCGGTGGATATGGCACAGTCAACATCAAAGTCAGCCATCACTCCCGTCACTACTCGCTCAAGGTGTACCCGAAGGTGATTCACGTGATCAAGTCCTTCAACAGCCGGCTACAAGGAGCGGTACCAAAGACATTGCAAGGTGTACGCAACCAGGTGGCCGCTTCTCTTCGGATGATTCACTCTTTGGCCAGCAAGGACGACAAGGCACTTGGTGGATTCAGGATCGAGGTCACGGTCAAGGCGCCCAGTCTCAAGGAGGCCCACCGACTGGTTGAAGGCACTGGATTCCTCAACCCAAACTACTGGCTTGGCCTGGGCAATGGGCCACATCCTCCGACTACCCTCACCGCTCAACTGGTCAGCCGTCAAGGTCTTCTCGACAATGCCAACTGGGTGTACGACCAGGCCGCACAAGCCAACATCTTTGGAGGTCGGGGTAGTGATCGACCAACCACGGCACAAATCCAGGCCTTGACTGACATTCTCAATGGTCTTGGTTGGAACTCTGGTCTGCGGTCGCCTACCAGATCTCTTGACCCCCAAGCCTGGTGGCATTCAACACCGTCTGGAGACCGATCGGCCATCTTTCAACACCTGATCACCACCTATCAGTCCGACCAGGAGATCCTCAACCTGTTTGAGACGGCAAGGGATGGCGCCCACCCATATGCAGTGCCATGCAAGGCATCACCTGGCGATCCTGCTCATCGACACCAAGTGCATGAAAGGTCGCCATAGATCTGTACCAGAGGGACAGACCATAGGTGTTGTGCATACAAAGTTATGAGCTGCGGCGGTTGAGGCGATCATGGGTGGATACGGGACCGGAATGACGGCGGCGGACGATGTGCGCCCAACATCCAGTAGTCGAAAACAGGGACCTTAGCTGACAATGAGCTCGATCAGGCTCGATAGGGGCAGCAATCCGCTTCGCACGCGGACAGCATCCTTATGATCTCCATCCGGTGATGTTGTGCTTGTCGGCGGTGATTGGCAGTTGTGCGCAACCTCACAGCTTCCCGCAGTGAGCGCTTGATAGATAATGGGCTACATACACTCCATATTACTATGACAGCAGGCCGCTCCCACCATGTACAGCCCCACCGTCGAGCGCTATCCGCTCTTACCAACCCCGCTTCGCGCTGTTGCCGAGTCTATTGCCCTAGAGATGCGCCGCGTGCGTCAAGATTGCTTTTGATTTCAGTCCTCGACTCTCCGTACTCGTGACAGTGGACTTGAACTTCCGTGCGGGGATCTTCATACTGTACATCTCGTCGAGCTCGACGTAGGTCCTGCCGGTGGTCTGCTTTGTCAGCTACGAGCCCGAGGTCATGAACCTGGCGACCTACTTCTGGATAGAAGAAGTACGCGAGCACTCCGACTGGTACTACAAGACCGGCAAAGATAAATGCAGCCTTGACACCGAGATTTGCTGCATCGGGCGACAGCATAAGAGGGACCTGCGGCATTAGCACTGCTGCCGTTTCGCTCTCGGCAAAGACCATTAGGCGCTCACAGTCCAGTAGAAGACGAAACTGCGCGTCAGTAGTGTAGCACGAGGTTAAGCTGACGGTTCTCACAAGCAGGATGATTGACACGCAAACGCAAGACCCGAGGTCTGAGCACGTAGTCGGGGGGTAGATGTCTCTCCCGCAGCGATGAAACCGATCGGGGCGGCGGAGAAGGAGTACGCAATGACCCAGAGCAAAAGCAGCCCAAGTGCCGCTTTGTCCGAGGCGCGATTGGTGAAGGAACCTGTAATGCCGAGACCAAGACTGAAAAGGAACATCAAGAGACAGCCGCTATCAGTGAGCGACTCTTCAAATCGTTCTGTCACTGCCAAAAGATGCCATGACTCACGTCAACATCATCAACCTACGTCCAACTCGTTCGCAGGCATACATCGAAATGCCGATGACCACCAGTAGGACGACATCACTGTGGGATTAGCAACGTTTAGCGCAAGATGCCGAGTCAGACTAACATGACCACAGTGACGAGAAAGGGGTCACTCAGCCCGACGATGCTGAAGAAGTAGGTCGAGTAGCTGAAGAGCAACGGGGCACCGGCCAATGGCTGCGAGCAACAGCCTACAACACCGGCGATGGTTCGCCTCAGGTTGGATCCCTGAAAAATCTCGAAAAAGGAGGGCTTTTTCCCATCTTGGTGCAAGAGCGCCTGTTCGGCGGCGATCTGCTGGACAATGACTTGATACTCGTGGTCCTGTAGGTCACTATCATCCCGTCCGTTTCAACTGGTGCTACTCACTGGGTTGTAGTCAGGTGCCGAGTCGTATAGTCGGCTCAGACATCGTTTAGCCTTTTCCTCGTTGCCTCGCCTGATGTGATAGATAGGTGACTCGGGAAGAAGCGGCAACATGACAACAAAGATCTGCACCGGCAGTCAGCAAGTGGGGAAAGAAAGCAACATTCAACTTGCACTTGTGATGACAAATTCGGAAGCCATAAGAGGTCTCCAGGCATTTGCGTCCACTTTGATTTGGATTTGCGTTGCAATGGCGCCGACGAGCTGTCCGCCAGCGAGGAACAGTTGATAAGCCGCCATACCGGTACCTCGAAGCTGGAAAGGCGCGATTTCCGCCAGATATACGATCAATGTCGTTTGAGCGATACCTAGGCCGAACTTGGTAACGACACCGGCACCGGTAAACCACTGCCAGTTTTGCGCAGAGATGGAAAGCGCAGAGCCGAGCAGGAATAGGGCGGAGAAGATTATCATGTTACCCCTTGGGATCAGCTGTGACGACGAGAGGAGTATGCAGACTCACTTTCTGCCGATACGGTTTGACAGAGGACCGCCAAGGAATTGGCCAAAGATCTGCGCCATCGCAGGAAAGCCGGACAAGAAGGAGACGGTGATACCGGCGATTGCTGGCTTGCCGTCGATGGTGGTGTCCGCCATGGTCTTAACAAAGGCTGGTAGGGGCAGGACATTGCCCGGAAGTTGACCTTGGAACTGTGTGTCAGCTGCATTATATCTAGGCAGATTGGCTATACTTACCCCATCATTCAACCCTCCCCAACAAGCGATGATGCAGAACAATATGGCACGCCAAAAATACCGCAACGTCTGCTTTCGGTCGAGGTCTGGCGATGAGCACGATCTAAGATGAGGAGTACATCTATCTACACGTACCGGCATACTTGGTCTCGAGTGGACCACCATGTAGTGCGGCGTCATGCTCGACATGCTCCGCTGCAATTTCCGCCTTGGTCTGGACATCTTGATAATCTTGAACCGAGGAGATTTCTTCGCTTGGCATGGCCATTGTTGGGGAAAGATCTCTCGCGTGTCACGCAGATGGGTGGCGCTTGTGGGGTGAGCTGATAAGGAGTCGGGGTCGCTCTGTGTAGAACGGTGGGCCACCAGATCCAAATGACCTGTTATATAAACATCTCACGAGCACTTTACACAATTGTTTCGGGATCATCAATGGGGGGGAGACTTTGCCGCCCGCTCGAGCGACGAACGGGGTACAACGGCGATATCACTCAGCCGGGACCCCGGCTATCGGTATCATGGGTTCGTCGAAGAGCGGGGCGGTGAACCGGGATTTACAAACGGCTCCGCCCGGCGTGTTTTAAATTCAGTCGCCATGTTTCCGTTTGAACGACCCATGTTGCTGCCCCGTCGTCGACCTAAGCAGGTGCATAACCACCAGCAAGTATGCGACTTTGCTTCTTCCCCAGCGCAGAGCTCCACGATGAATCGTACAGACCTACTCTCGGCGGGGGCATACCGTAAATGGGCAAGGTCTGGTCGAGTGTCGAGCTGGGATCATGCTGGTGTGTATCTGGCGCAGAGTTCGCTTTCGAAGTGCAGCTAATGACATAGGGCTGAATGAGGATAGCTTCTTGGTTCGCCCTGGAGAATCGATCGAACTAGCAAACATTGAAGGGTGAGTAACAGAACACTGACCGCCCACCCACCTTTGAAGCTGATATCCTAGTCCGGGCGCTTTGACCCATCTTTGGTTTGTGCAAGGATGTCGCCGAGTTCTTGGACCGGGTGAGAAGCCTCGAGGATTTCTCATGGATAATGACTGATCGCTAGGTGTCGCCCCGTATACGCAGACGAGATGTCCATTCATGGAGGTGCCTCGAGCACTCGGGCTGTTCGACGAGGAGAATGACCCGGACTTGTAAGACTAACTCGAACTGTGTGGTATAAAAAACTAAACCTTCAGCTACCGCAAAGTCGTGATCAAGATTTATTGGGACGATCAACCCAATCCTTCTGTCCTTGCACCACTCGGCGATTTTTTCTGCATCGGTCAATCCATGCCGTCCAACTTTCAGTCACTTCCGTTCACCGTCTCTGTCCGCCCGATGGATCATCAAAAGTATGGAGGCACGTCGGCAGTCAATTGTTACCTAACCATGCCCTTCAACAAGCGTGCCCGAATCGAAATTGAAAATCAAGGCGACAATGCCTATGTTCAGGTATGCAGGCGTACAAGTCAAGGCCAACGCTGATTGTATACAGTATTACTATGTGGATTACGAACTCTACCCTGAACCGCACGGCAAGGATATCATGTACTTCCATTCCATGTGGAAGCGCGAGAATCCAACAAAGGGCTGGGCTCCGAGCTACATGGCCGCAAACAGCCGTGAGATTCAGGGCATGAAGAATCTGGACGCAGCTTCGACATATGTGATTTTAGAGACGGAAGGCGCAGGAAATTACATCGGCTGCAATCACTCGGTCACCCATTTCCAAAATGTAAGCTGATGCTCATACTACGAGGGCTGAGATCAGGTCTGGTGGGGCGAAGGAGATGACATGTTGTATGTTAGCTTGTAACCCGTGCTTTCCTGTCCCAAGCTCACTTGTAGCTTCATCGACGACGACACTTGGCCCCCTTCTCTGCATGGCACGGGAGGCGAAGACTACTTTTCGCAAGGCTGGGGTATGCAGAAGAACGCCTACCCGTTTTGCGGCACCATCGTTCACGAAGACGATGTGGCGCAGAACCAAGTGTCTTATCGGTTCCACCTCGCCGATCCGGTTCGTTTCAACAAGCGGATCAAGGTTTGCTTGGAAAGTGGTCATGCTGATCACTTGCGGGACGACTGGTGTACAACTGCATACTGGTATCAGACACTCCCCGGACCTAAGCTCGAATTACCCCCCGTAGACAAGCGGATCCCGAGAAAGGCAACGATCCCAACGGACGGGATTGTAGATCCGGATGTGGGTCGTATGACGGAAGAGCAGAGGCAAGCTGTGGAAGCGAGGCAAAAGAGGATGATCGAATATCTGAAGGACAGGCAAGTGTTGTTTGACCGCCGAGCAGAAGACTCTCAAGCTAGGGCCAAGAGAAACGTCCAGCTTGTCAAAGAGGTGCGCGATCGATGGCTCAGGTCTTTCCAAGAATTGTAGTAGCTTGGCTTGTGCAGTAGCTCGTCGGGCAACTCAATGCATCAATAGACCGTCCACTTCCCTTCGTGTTCTAGCTGCAAGTGCACGCTCACCAATGGGTGTCAATCTCCCTGATATCGACACTTCGGGCGATCAGCACACATTTCAGTCATATTCGTTTATTTGTGTCTATGGACTGATAATCTCCGCCGCCGCTGCCCCGGGCAGAAGGAGGCGGCGAGCAAGCAGGAAACAACTTGGATACTATCGATTGCACGGGGGGCGGCGTCGAGCAGGGTTTATTCACCGGCCGGTTAATGATTCGCCGCCTGGGAGTTTTTAGAGCGCGCCGGACGCCGGTCACCACGGCGCCAGCGCGTGCCGGACGGTCCTCACGCCATACTATCACGACAAGCCGCCGGGGATACCTCCTGGTATGAAAGGCTGTGATTCTTGATATATGATGCCCAGCTGCGTGCTCCTGCTCTTCTATCAATCTTTCTTACATCGTCAAGAGTCAGAAATGTCCATCCGCGCACAAGGTCAAGACCTGCTCGCTGCTGCCGCGCAGAAGAAGACGGCCCGAAGTGCCAGAGTTTCCAGCTGGGATCACAGCGGTAAGTAAACATCAAAAACATCAGGCGTGTGCATTAAAGCTGATGTGCCAGGCAAGAATGAAGACGCTTTTATTCTGAAGCCAGGAGAGAGTGTTGTCTTGGCCGACATCGAAGGGTGAGCTCACATCCTTGGTCCCGCTGATCCACAGACCGGGTGCTTTGACGCATTTGTGGTTCGTCCAGGCTTGCAGGCGTATCCTCGGTCCTGGTGAGTGACATGGGCCATGTACTTTTCAGATACTGAATGGTCAGGTCTCATTCCATACTCGAAAACCGGAGTCGCGATGATGGAGGTCCACCCAGCACTCGGACTCGTATACGAGGACAACGACCCAGACTAGTGAGCGATCTCCTGTTCACAATGATCCCCATGTCAGATACTGAGCATAGCTACCGCAAGGTCATCATCAAGATGTACTGGGACGACCAGGAAGAACCGTCGGTCCTTGCTCCACTGGGAGATTTCTTTTGCATTGGCACGTCGCCCTCATCATGCCTTCGCAAAGTGGCCATGCTCATCTACAGGTAATTCGATGCCGGGCAACTTCGAGTCTCTCCCTTTCACTGTCTCGGTCAAGCCTTCGGAACTCCACAAATTTGGGGGGAATTGCGGTGCCAACTGTTACCTGACCATGCCTTTTGGGAAGCGCGCTCGAATCGAAATTGAGAATCAGGGGGAAAACCCTTACATCCAGGTGCGTTATCTCTCATGCTACAGGTCGTCTTTTTTCAGCTAATTCCAAGTACTTCTACATCGACTACGAACTGTACAAAGAGCCTCTTCCGGAAGATACGCTCTATTTTCACTCCATGTGGCGACGGGAGAACCCTACGAAGGGCTGGGCGCCCGCCGGAACCCAAACCAACTCCCTCGAAACGCAGGTAAAGAACCTTGACGGCAAGGGTAACTATGTCATCCTCGAGACTGAGGGCGAGGGCAACTTCATCGGGTGCAACCATTCCGTTTACCATTTCCAGGGGGTGAGTCCTATACCACGCATACTTCGTTTATCCAGATTAATTGCAGACCTGGTGGGGCGAGGGAGATGATATGATTTTCGTTGATGACGACGTGTGGCCGCCGTCGTTCCACGGTACTGGCGGTGAGGACTACTTCTCCCAAGGATGGGGTATGCAAAAGAACGCCTACAGCTTTGCTGGTTCCATTATCCACGAGGAAGATGTGCCGAACACCCAGGTGTCATATAGATGGCATTTGCCGGACCCGATCCGATTCTCGAAAAAGCTCAAAGTCACGCTCGAGACTGGACATGGTAATCACTTGCGAGACGATTGGTCGACGACCGCATACTGGTACCAAACCTTGCCTGGGCCCAAACTGTCTCTCCCACCGGTGGAGCAACGACTTCCGCGTCGACCTATCGTGCCGTCCGACGATGTGCCGCAGGGCTCTCAGTCCGCGGATCTCAGCGTAGATCAACGAAAGCTCGTCGATCAGCGAGAGGGGCGTTTCAAAGAGTACCTCGCGGATAGACAGACCTGGGTCGACCGACGAGCCGCCGATTCCCAGCAACGGGCCGTGAAGAATAAGGAATATGCCACGGAAATTCGGCAGAGATGGTTGGCGGGATTGAAGTAAGTTGGCTTCACCATCACAGGTTGCTTGGTGATACGGCAAATCTTGTTTCCCCCTCCCGTATAAACATCCATGCATCGTTTTACCTGCCTACTCAGAGCCAGTGTTCTCATTCCCGAACATCCTGAAGAAGTCTTCTGTCCATCCAGCTGCGGTGTCCAAAAAGTTGAGAGTGTTCACATCTAGTCGTCAGCTCTCCCCAAGGTCGTCATCTGTCCTTGACTAACCATTCCAGTTGAGGGCCATGGAAGCCTGCGCTTGATCAGTCGGGGACACTTGATTACTGGCGAACAGCTGATCAATAGTCGTCGCGGCATGCTGTACTGGTATCATGCCGTTACCAAAGGCCATGATAGGCAATGCAGACAGGCCACCATGCTGACTGGTCTCTTGTCTGTCGTGGTCGATACAAAGAGCGATGATGCGCCTACGAAGGTAAACCTGGAGATGTCGACCATAGACAGCAGCAGTCCCGAGGCGGTGTGAAGGGGTGGTTCCGACTTGTTCTAGAAGAAAAGCGAGTTGGGCGAGGAGTCCAAGAACTCGGGCTCGAGATGCTGGGCCAGTGTGACCGTTTGCGGGAAAGAGCTACTCCTCAGATCATGCACGGAAAAGTTTGCAGCTGACCCACCCGCACAGCTAGAAGAACCTCGAAGGAGAGCATTGGACCCATCGTGTTTGGGAACCCCTGATATGAGCTTGTGTTCTATGCATCCAAGCACAACCACCATGACTCACCCACAGACCACGAGACTGGCGCAATTGCTGGCAAACATACTCGCATGAAGATAAAGCGCTCGTAAAGCAGTCGTCCGTGAGTCCTTCGCATTGACCATTCCGCAACGACAATGTCTGTAAGGCGTAGCTCAAAGACCATAGCCGGCTGTGGCGATAAACAAGCTCGAGATACGGCGAGCTTTCTGCGTCATGAGCTCGCAGCTCAGTAGTACAAGAGCAATCTCACCGCATCGCGGCGTCCAGTACGAATGCCAAGGGTCCAGCACTTCATCCACCTTGTTGCAGACCCACTGAGAGGGAGATCCCGCTCGCATGATTATCTCTGACCTGAGTGTCTCCGACAGGCCCACCTGCAATCAGAATTTCATAGCTCAGGATCGTTTGTGCTCCACACCTACCATGGTCCGCCTCAGTACAACGCACGCTGTTGTGACCTTGTCGTATATTGTTGCCAACGGGTGAAAGCACCATGTCTCATCGCGAGTCAGATAATCTTGCGAGAATCGCGTGGCCTTGCCAAACGCCAGACTCAGGCTCGAGTCCCACAAGAACAGGTGAAGCCAGGTACGCTGTCGATTCCGCACGATGCGATCGATAATTTCCGGATCGTCCTGCGCGACGGACTCTAAACAAGAGGCAAGCGATGCGCACTGCTGTCAACATACATCATCGTCAAGGAGCGCTCCCTTAGGCTCACTCACCTGCTGCACGCCAATCGGAAACGTGGCGACGGGAGGCGGCTTGGCGATTTCGAGCTCGACGGCCATATTGATCGCATACTTGGTCTCATGCCATAGCTTCTCCTCTTGAAATGGTTGACTGGACGGCAGCCATGAAATCCAAATCAGAAAGGCTTGCACAATCTACCTGTCAGAACGATTGCGGATTCCTCACGCACCTCTACCGATGCAAACCCGCGCCGGGAGATTAACTCGGACAAGCGGTGCGCATGAATGCGAAGTCGTTTGGTAGTGTCTTCGGCACCCACGGTCAGAGACGCGCCATGGGCGCAGATGGCGGTCAGCAGAAAAGCTGATCTACCTCTAACAACTACGGATCAGCTTGGAAATTTCCCGGCTGACTTGCAATCTGGTGTATGCAAAACCGGATCGAGGACAGGCAAGACAGGGTAAAGCTTGGAGAAGAAGCTCGCAAAGAAAACTCTGACCTCCTTCATCGTCACCAGTGCAAGCTCCAGTGGATCATAATCCGAACCTAGATCCCGCCTGACTTGCCTCCGCGCTGGCTTGAAGAACCGCTTGTCTTCGTCTGAGAGTGTGCGATGAGCCGATTCGGACAGAAGAGTTTCCAAGCTTTGGCTGAGGAGATCGTTGTCGAGATTGAGTGATGAGATCCTGCTATCGACGTCGCCTTCGTCGAGCAGTGCGGCCAGCGTTCCAGGCAGAGTGTACTGAGGGGGTAGAGATACTTGCTCGGTCAGGACGCGGTGAACGACTATCGGGTCCCAAGGATCCGAGCTGCTCTCTTCTGCGGCTTCTGCCAAGAGGCGAACAGGGTTGGATAGTCCGTTATCGTCTTCATGCTCCGTCTCGACCGTGGGCTGGCTCTGCAACGAGGCGATCGAGTTTGGTGAAATGG